>JAYDZE010297608.1:0-37590 GCA_034509125.1 Monilaria moniliformis | reverse complement strand
ATCAATTATGAATCTAGATCTATTTCCTGTCTATTATTCCGCTGCGTGTCATTAGATGACGACAGGAAAACCTAACATATTTTCCCTTCCCTTATATTATTTATGAGCCTCATATTTATTTTTCCTTAAATTTTTAACACCCACAATAACATGCTCTTATTTTTTCTTCCTTTATCCTATTCAAGAATTTCATCTTTTATTTTCTTTATTCTTTCTTATTTTTTATAATTTACAATTGTGAAAATTTATATATATATATCCTATTTAAATGTTATTTTGCGAATAATCTTAAAATTATAAAATTTATTAAGATTAAAAAAATTACATAATATTTTACTACTTTTGAAAAATTAAGAAAAAAACATGAAAAAGCGAAACAAAAGACAAAAAAACAAAATATTTCACTAATTTTGGAAATTTAAGCAAATAAAACGAAAAAAGACAAAATAACGAAATAAAAACAAAGCAAAAAATATAAAATAATGGAATTGTAGTTTATGGATTTCAAAGCCAGGTCAAAGGAGGCGATGGTGCCTCATATACCACTAAGCTACCACCTATTTTATGAATTTGTTCAATATTATTATAAAGAAAAGAAAAAAAGAAAAGCTGCAAAGTTTCTCCCACGCTACGAACTAACGCGTGTGCAGCACACGCACGCTAGCTATTGGCTGCGAGAGCCTAGCGACGCATGTGGGCGTGTGGCAACAGAAGAGGGTCAAATGCCCGTCGACGCGGCTAAAACCGGGGGCATCAAGCTTTGCAGCAGGCGTGCTCGCCGCCAGTGGCGGATCCAGACAAAAAAATAGGGGGCATTCAAGTAGCACTAACGTCTGTTGACCGCGACAACTGACTTCTATGACTATCTATAGCTTGAAAATATTTCAAAAAAATTCATTAGAAACCGTAGCGAAGATAGACATTTCATTGTATGTCACCAAATTGTCATTCAACCAATCATCTCCCATCCTATTTCGTAGGTCGGTCTTGACAAATTTCATGGCAGAAAATACTCTTTCAACAGATGCAGTAGCTACAGGTAAGAGCAATACCAATTCAATCAAGCGATAAACTAATGAAAAAATTCTATCTTTTTTAGTTTCAACAATCTTTCGAAAAAGTCTACCCAAATCTTCAATACCAATCAACCATGTATCTCCCTAGATCCGCCGCTTCTCGCCGCTCATGTCTTCCAGGACGGGCTTAACAGCCACAACGGTGGCTGCTCTTAGTCTCTCGAATAATCGTGTGAAACAAAATGTATGACGTTGGAGTATTAATTAGAAATAAATTAGTTTTTTGCTTTTTTCGTCAATGCGTCAATAGTAGTGATTAGTCAAGAAAGTAGTGCTCCAATTAATTTAATGGGAGTGCCACACGCGCACCGTCCAACCACACCTTCCGTCAATTATTATTCATAAGAAAACGTTTCGCAGCTCTATATAGTTGTTGGTCTGCAGCGGTTCGTGCCCTCCGCAGAAACCATCTTATTTCCGCCGCCGCCGCCGCCGCCGCCGCCACCCCTCCTCGCCCTCTACAACTCATTCCAGGTTCAGTTTCCAAATCTTTGAATTCAATCTCAGTTCAAACTATTATTCAACTGAATCATGAAATGATACATTACTGCCAGATGTTTCTTCTTTCCACGATTTTTTTTTTGCATAGCGTTTATGTAAACCGGATTGATTGAATGCCATCGTTCGTTTCTCTTCTCTTTTTAGGTTTTTGCGCTAGCTTTTCTCTGATAGTTCTTCTCGGGCTGTGGTGGTGGAAATAGTTGGACATTAGTAGTTCAGCTCTTTCTGCTTCTGGAAAGATCTGCTATAAATTCATCAGTCGAAATTTCTTCTATCTCTCCGCCGTTAATAGGTCGGATTTAATTTGGCATGGCGACAACATTGCATCTATGTGGCGTCAAAACTCCAAGCCAGTTTTTCTCCAAGAGCAAAAATGCTTCCAGCTATCAGCCTATGCAGTTCCGTAGGCAGCAGTATCTTCATTTCGCGGTTTCCTTGCCGCCATGGCTGCCTTCAGTTTCTAGTCACTGTTTGTCTCTGAGAATGAGATGTGAGGGTGGCAAGGTCGATGTGCTTGAAAGGACTGATACTCAGAACCACGATTCTGACCAAAATCCGAATGAGAATGAGCTAACCTGCGTCATGAAGTTTGGTGGTTCGTCTGTCGCCTCAGCAGAGAGAATGCGAGAAGTGGCTGAGCTCATTCTCAGTTTTCCAGAAGAGAGACCTGTCATTGTTCTTTCTGCTATGGGGAAAACAACCAACAAGCTCTTATCGGTATTCATTGAGCTGTGTTTTTTTGTGTCTACTTCATCTAGTTCTTCCTTTCATAACTTGTCTTCTGATCGCGGGGCTTGTGTTACAGGCTGGAGAGAAGTCTATCACTTGTGGCGTTTCAAATGTGTCTGATCTCGAAGAATTGACCTTCATAAAAGATTTGCATTTGAGGTTTTTCAGCTTTTTATGTATGCAAATTTTCCATCCTGATATTTTTTCATGGGAACTATTTTTCTCAAATAGTTGTGCTTTGTTGTCATCAGGACCGCAAATGAGCTAGGAGTAGAGAGCAGAATTATATCTAGTGAGTGACACTTCCTCAAAAACCTGGCTACCAATGGATTTTATCATATGCATGTGTGTCAACTTGATGCTGGTTGATAAAAGTTGTTTGCTGGAAGGGGTATATGTAGGACCAGTGACTATCAAATTGTCTGTCTTGATTGCATGCCATTGAGATCCATCTTGCATTGGTATGTGATGTTATGATAACTCTAGATAACTACCGCGTTCTTTGCTGTATAATAAAGTCCTAATTTAAGAAATTACTCTGGATAAGGTTGCCATCTTGATATTCTGCTTATGTCTCTGCACCATAGTTCTTGTAATTGACAGTTTAATCTCTTTACTATTGCATTTTTATTCAAAACAATTCTGCAGAACACCTGTTTGAGTTGGAACAGCTTCTGAGTGGGATTGCTATGATGAAAGAGATGACCCCAAGAACAAAAGACTACCTGGTTTCTTTTGGGGAATGCATGTCCACAAGGCTTTTTGCTGCCTATTTGAATAAAATAGGTGTAAAAGCTCGACAAGTATGTTTTCTTCATATCATTTCATAATTAATCATTATAAAAGTACAATTATCTGCTACATATTTGTAATACAGAAGAATCATCTTATGATTACTAATGCTTCTGGAACCCTAAAGAAACATAAACGACTACAGCTATTCTGTGTCATTAAAATATTTGCTTTATTGTATTGCTATAATAAATTTTTAAGTTTCAGCGGATCCTTTTTCCCTGAAAGCTTGTCTATCTCAAAACAATGAAGATGATACATTTGGGGCTAGGGTTTTTTCCACTTATTAATGCATACACTAGCTAAAAAAATCCAACCAACTTTGTAGATGAAGTAAGGCTGTTTGATTTCTCTATTTCCCATTTTCCCTTTTCACTGAATTTTACGTTCAAATCATTGAGAAACTTTCTAATCCCTATGGTCCAAATGAAAATCAATCATATTATATTCCTCCTCGTATTAGTTTACCAAAATACTTCCATTTCCCTTGTTGTTTCAGCAATTGTACATGGGCACTACTTCAGATGAATGAACCCCATCCTATTAAACATATGGCTTAATTGTTTTTCCATGCTTTGATACCATAAACTCATATGTCCTGGGCAAATGGCATAACCTATTCATAGAATTTCTTGGATAAAGAATTATTTTCGACCTGTTTCTATAAAGAGGTAAAACAACACAAGTTTGATTTATTACTTTATTTATTCCTTTGTTCATCGCCAACAAATTCTTGTTGGGGGCAAAAAACTCATTTTCATTTTTCCCTCTAAATTTTTGGACCAAGAGAAGTACATGTTCGAGCTGCATTCGCTTTTGCCAAATTCTGGTTTCTATCAAACTTGAGCTATCACGTCCTGGAATTCACCTTGCCTCCTGTGAAAATTCTGTGTAGCTTTTTGCTAAAGATTGTCTATGGTCTTCTCTGGTGCTGCTCGCTATTTAGTGAAGTCTCTGCCAGCATATCACATTGTTGTATAACTGCAATGTTTTGCATCTTTTTGCAGTATGATGCCTTTGACATTGGTTTTATAACCACTGATGATTTCACGAATGCGGATATTTTGGAAGCAACCTATCCAGCTGTTGCAAAGAGATTGCATGGGGATTGGATTAGTGATCCTGCTATTCCTATTGTTACTGGCTTCCTTGGGAAGGTGGTTCCCTAATGATCCTATCCATGTTTCATTTATTCCTGTGGTTTCCTTGTACATTTATCAGTGAATTATGAGGGCGTTTGGCCTTATTCTAGGGTTGGAGAAGTTGTGCAGTGACCACACTAGGGAGAGGTGGTAGCGATTTAACTGCTACAACAATCGGGAAAGCATTGGGTTTAAGAGAAATCCAGGTTAACCATAGTCAAATTCTTCTTTATATTCTTTGAAACCTGTTTCTTTATCTGTATTCTTTTTATGCTGCCTTACTTACTAATGCCCTCTCTGTTACATGGTAAAAGCATTTCACATTTGTACATCTTCTGCAGAACTTCAATCACAAATTCTTTAATCCAATTCTTGGAGTGGTATCATGCTATTAGATGTTGCAGTCTGCCATGTCTGCTATATTGTATGAACTGCGAGGTTGGCATTAATTAACTGTGCCATCCTTTTTAGGTGTGGAAAGATGTTGATGGTGTTCTCACCTGTGATCCTAATATATATTCCCACGCTGCACCTGTGTCCTATCTAACTTTCGATGAAGCTGCGGAACTTGCTTATTTTGGTGCTCAGGTATCACTAAGACTTCTGAAACTATGACTTGCTCGTTCTTGTTGCATTAATGAACTCTTGAAAACAATTTTTCTTGCTGGTTTTGTCTAAATATCCAGGTAGGTTGTCTAAGATTGTACCATTTGCACTGCAAAGGACGTCATTTGTCAAGCAAATTTTTTTAATGTTGCTTTTCAATTATACTGGTTCTGAACAATTGAACTTGTATTTCAAATTGCCATATGAGGATACTCCACTTGCTAGTTTCTTTGTCAGATAACAGATGATATTGATTACCAACTAGGGGTCTCTTTTTATTATTCGTATGCTGCTCTACTAAGTCAATCTGTTTCTTTTGGTTGGAAGGTCCTCCATCCGCAGTCCATGAGACCTGCTAGGGAAGGTGATATTCCTGTGCGAGTGAAGAACTCGTATAATCCAAAAGCTCCTGGAACCCTTATCACTAGATCAAGGGACATGAGTGAGGTTAGTGGCTTCATTGTGTTGAGAAACAATTAGTTTGTCATGAAGGAATGCTGCAAACTTATTTTCTTATGCATGTGCAGGCTGTACTTACTAGCATCGTCTTGAAAAGGAATGTTACAATGTTGGATATCGTGAGCACAAGAATGCTTGGTCAATTTGGCTTTCTTGCTAAGGTAAGCAATGCTGATATTTATGTGAACAACTTGCAACCACCATTAGTTTTATCTTTTCCCGTTGCACTTCACTTAATACTTGTTTTGTTCAGGTTTTTGCAATTTTTGAGGATCTAGGCATATCTGTTGATGTTGTTGCCACTAGTGAAGTGAGTATTTCCTTGACGTTGGACCCTTCCAAGCTTTGGAGTAGAGAACTTATCCAGCAGGCAAGCGTATGATACCCGGCCTTCATTTACCTAAATATTTCATTTTTGGGCCAATTAGAATTAATTTCCTGTTTCAAGTGGCCACCTTTGGTTTTATATAATACTTTTCCCTAGCTTATCAGTGTATGCTTTTCCTTAAATCTGTTTTAAATTTATCTTCCCAATTTTCATGGAAGTTTTTACCTAGAGTGTTCTAGAATTGTCTCAACAGCGTCCATTTAAGTTCTTACCTTGAAAGTTTTATAATTGTCAAACCCGCTTCTCGTTTCCTGATCAGGAATTAGACCATGTTGTGGAAGAACTAGAAAAAATTGCAGTTGTAAATCTTCTCCAGCACAGATCTATCATCTCTCTTATTGGAAATGTTCAGAGATCCTCACTGATACTTGAAAAGGTGCGCTGCCTTATACAAATCGCACAAACTTTGTTTATCCTTGAAATATATGGATTGGTTTCCCTAAGCATAACTGACGTGATGATAAACAAAGAGTTGCTGAAACTTCCAAGATTCCCGTGATATGATTTTCATTTATGTTGTTCTTCTCAAGTTGTCTCATGGTATTATCTGTTCATTGGAACTTTCTGCTGCTACCTTGAAGTGATCCTTGCATATTACTACCTAAAACAACTGTAATTTGTACTCGTTGCTTTCCTTGTCAGAAGGCTTTGAGATTACATTTTAAACTTTCACCAGTGTTGGGCCCTGAGCCCTGATAATCTCTCAAATCCGAAGGACTGAAGTGCTTAGCTTGTCTTGATCTACTTTTGCCCTAAAAGGGCTCTTACTGCTGCTAATGATTTCTTAATGTGGGCAGGTGTTCCATGTCCTTCGGGCTAATGGTGTAAACGTTCAAATGATCTCTCAAGGTGCTTCTAAGGTCAATATATCGTTGATCGTAAATGATAGTGAAGCAGAACAATGTGTAAGGGCTCTTCACGCCGCCTTCTTTGAGAGTGATCTTTCGGAACTTGTTTTAGAAAGTAAATCTCTAAATGGTTCAGTTTGAAGTCTCTGCAGCAGCCAGCATCTTCCGGAATGATTACCCTCCGAGTTAGAATTGTTATCAGATTATTCTGACTTCATTTTTAGATCACATGGTTGGTTAGATTATTGCAGTATAGAGACTCTTTGTGATGTAAAAGTAGGTTTTCCAGATATTATCCTTTCCGTGATTGTTCTTCACTTCATAACAGTGAGGCATGCCGACATCAGAGAGAGAGAGAGAGAGCGAGAGAGAGAGAGAGAGAGAGTTGAGAGCTGAGGTGGACTGGAATGTTAACCGACTGTGTCTAGAGTTCGCCATGGAAGAGCAAAGCAGAAAGTGATCATTTCCAACCTATTTTTAACTTTAAAGTTCTCATCATCATAAATGGGATTGGTTAATATGTATGACCATATAGGCGCTTGTGCTCGTTAGAAGAGAATATGCATTAGACCATTCACAATATTATCTTTAACTGTCTATTTTCTTATATTATTTATTAATTATTCATGGGTTTTATAGTATTTTTTACTCCACCTTTAACTAAGAGACAATACCTATATCTCCATCTTTTAACCATCATTTCTTTTATACTATTTATGGGTTTTATTTTTCAATTTCTTATTCATTCCTCATTTCTTATATTTATTATATATTCTAATTAAAATATTTTTTCGAAATATGAAAATATGCGAATTTCATTAAAGAAATTGAATTGCATAATTAAAAATCTTAATATTACATAATTTAAAATCTTACGAACACATTGAAAATCAAAAATTACATACTTCAAATCCTAAGATTACATAATTAAAAACAAAAAATACTAACATTTCGATAGCATATCCAAATCTTTCTGGAGATTGTGGATCACTTTTCAGTGCACCTCCAATTGTTAAGGCATTATACCACTAGTATCTTTGGTATATATTTTCACCAACAAGTTGTACAAGAGGGTTTTGTTGGCCGCCTTCATCGCTTCCGGGTCCGGTTGTGGAGCTGTCGCACTGCTCGAGGCCTTTCCTTTGTCTTTGCCGCCTTTGTTCCGATCGGAAGGACTCAACTCGAACCCCCGACGCCCCCTCGCTCGCGCTTTCGGTACCTTCGCCACCGCTTGTGGAGTAGTGTCCGCTCGAGGTACGCTTCGTGCTCTTCGGCGCCGAATATATACCACCAACCCACTTGTCGACGTTCTGGACCTTCTTCCAAGTGGCGACGTATTTGAATGGCTTGCTGGTGTCGTGTTTGATAGACTTGCAAGGTGGATTTAAGAATATCCACCTCGCTTGCGCCGCTTGGCCAATCTTTCTCTAAGTTGTTGTAATTGCTGCAGAACTTGGAGATTTCTGGACTAACTCGGCCGTTATGAGCCCGAATCTTCTTCTGCGTAACCACCGAGGCGCTCTTCCGTCGGTTTACGTTGTATGCAGTAGTAACTCTGTCATAAAAAGCTTTTGATTTTTGTTGGTTTCCGACGATCGGATCTTCATTTGTGTCGACATACACCTCGAATATCCGTTTCATTTCTTCTGAGGTGTACGCAGCTCAAACGTCACGGCCAACCGGCTCGTCGGAGATGTCAATGTCGTCCAACTACTGGGTGGGGAGTTCGTGGGGATTTTCCCCTTGGGTCATCGACGAGAAGGCGATACCCAACGGGTTTGGACCGTAGCCCTCGTGAAGAAACCAATCTCGCCATTAGTTTTGGTTGTCGTTGCAAGACGTTTTGGCTCTGGAGAATTAGAGTATGATAAAGAAAATGAAGTTGAGAGAGAAGATAAATAGAAAAGGTGTGAAAAATAGAGTAAGGGTAGAGTGGTATTTATAGGAGTTCGGATGAATAATAAAAAAAAATTAAAAAAGGAAGCTAGCCATTTATTGCCGTTTGGATTTTTTTTTTAATTTTCGAATTTCAAATTAAAAAAAAATAAATTAAATTAAATAATGCGTCGCGTTGACGCCCACTTGCAAGCCCAGCGAGTGGGCGCAACGCACCTTATGATTGGTCGCGGAGGGGGGCGTGTAGCGAACCAACCCGCCTCTTTCCTTTTGTATTGCGCATCTTCTCCCGCGCTCCCTTCCACAACCCAATATGAATGCCCGAAGGACTGGAGATACTCTAAGGATATCAGTTAAATATGTTTGGAATGATCCATAAACCTCTAGTTAAGCAACTTTGAGAAATCGAGATTGACCCAAAGGACATAAGATGGATGTCACTATGGTATAGTTAGTTATCCTAAACTGGTTGATTCAAGTACACAAGTGAGAATAGTTCAACAAGCGAGAAGAGTTCAACCTTAGAAGTTGCAACTGAGTCCACGCGCATATGAAGGATGAAGGACAAAGAAAGCATATCAAGAAGAAAGATAAGAACATACGAAGGAAGTTGGCAAATGAATCAATAGTAGAAGCTTCATCTAGAAGTAAAAGACTGTTAACCAATTAAAAGAAGACAACACAACTGACAACCAGCTAAAGATAGCAAATGATAGTTTTTCATGCTTATGTAATCGAATAACTATAATATAAACTATAAAATGCAATAAACCAAACAACAAGGATCAAATAATTATTGAAGCAATGAAAAACAATTACTTCTAAAAAAATAACACAAATTCAATAAAGTCAATGGTTGACATTAAATAGTTATTGAGATTCAGATAGGGGGTTTGAGTGCACTATTCGTTCAAATAGAAAGGAGGCACAGAAAGGGCACGAGAGAAGCATAGAGTCGAGCGTGAGACAGAGAGTCGAGTGTGAGAGAGACGGAGCCAAGCGCACAACGGTGCAGAGAGAGAACGAGAGATGCAGAAGATAGCGCGTACAGAGAGCCATGAGAGAGGCAAATAGAGATTCGAGCGTGAGAGCCCTTGGAATTTATTTTTTTTCTTTTTTCCAGGTAATAGAAAAGCTGAGAAGGCTTCGGTAAGGATAGAAAAATAGAGAATAAAATTGAAGTGTAAAGAGAGATCGTGAATTTTAAAAGACAAAGTATATAATATTTGTAATACGAGTACAATGGTTTTATTTTTTAAAAAAAAGTGGGGCCTCTCAAATTAAGAGGCCTTGGGCAAATGCCTACCTTGCCATACATGAGTGTTGACACTGCTGACAATCAGAAAACATCTATATGAGAGGTATGGACCAACAATGAATATGTATGTTACTCTCTTAACCTGTAGAAGTTTGAATCACATATCTCTCGAATGGATAGTTAGATTCATATTTCTATATATACGAAAGATCTATCTCGAAGAATATGAGAACATATGTGTATGTGTGAAGAATAAAGTGAAACTCTACACAAACAAAGACACATAGAAAAGACGTAAGTCATGCGTTGTAGAAGGGTAGATATTCAGTCGTCATAGTTACCTGCAAAAAGACGGCGAATAAGGGGTTGATTATCTATCATGACTCTATTCGAAGACATCAACTAGATATCTAAGCTTACATGTGAAGAATGTACATTTACTTAGAATGTAAGATTCTACAGTGCTTCTATTATTAGAAATATACTTATTAGAAATATACTCTTCTATATAAAAGAGCTCAAACGCCAAATCCTTGCTTAGACGAGTGAACTTAACCTTCTGCATAATCTTCATTATAAATGTTCACATGAACCTAATTGGAAATCCACCTTACACAAGCATATATTCATTTTTAATGACATTAGTGTATGAATGTTAGCAACCCACTAATTAGATCTCTTGACCAAATCAATTCCAATGTGCCACATTAATTTTAATTTGTCTGAGATGTAAATCATGATAAAATTATTGATTTTTTTATCGTATTTTTTTACACTTTTTAAAATTTATGTTAAAGACCAGAATTTATTCTTAAGTTGTATTTTTTGGGCTATTTGTCGCTAATATCACGAACTATAGTCGAATTCCGAATTTTCCCACGAACTTAAAACTTGGTCATAAAAATCACGAACTTTGGTCATGTTTGGGATTTCCCACAAGTGACGATTCTGTTGAAATCGATTTCTACGTGGCTTGTCGGAATGTCTGCTGAACCAAAACAACATCATTTTGGAAAGTCGGAATGCCTACTGGCCCAAAACGACGTCGTTTTGGTCCACCTCATCAATTCAAAATTAAATAATTTTTTATTTTATTTTTCGAATTTTTATATTCTCATTCTCTCATCATCCCAATTCTCTCTCCATCGCTGGCCGCCAGCCACCAGTCACTGCTGTCCGCATGATCTAACGACAAAGCCAGCAAAAACCACAATCCCGTACGTTTCAATCCGCCTCGAATCTGACCATCCGCCGCTGCATCTGCCTAGAGTGCAACAACGTCACAACCAATGTTGTAGGCGGGCTTTTGTCTGCATCCACTAAAAGATACACCAACGTGGCGGTCAACATTTGATGTAATGGATTTGAGGAGACAAAGAGATATATAGTGAGAGAAAGAGAGAGACACGTCTTTTGCTTGTTTTTTTACCTTTTAATTTTATTTTTGTCTATTAATTTTGTTTTTATCCATTTCATTCAAGTGGATTCTCAAGTGCTCAGCGTCTCGAGAGTGACAAATGATGATCCTTAGCCAATCCGCCCTATCCACCCAAAAATAGACTGAACCAACTGTGACAGAAAGACGATTGATCGTACATTGCGAAAGTCTGTGATTTCTAGGCACGAGGACGAGTTGGCACATACAACGGCAGTGGTTGAAGTTCATGGGCCGTGCGTGTGCTAATCCATTCCCCTACCTCGAAATTACATGTTTTTATATTGTACGATTAATCTTCCTATCATTGTTGGTTTAGTTCTATTTTTGGTTGGACCATTACAAATATAGAAGAAATGCAAGAGCTATTGGCTCTTGCATTTCTCCTATTTTCATCATTTCATGTGTAATATTTATTGTAAATTATAAATTTAAAATTGTAATTGTATGCTAAATTGTAATTTATAAATATAGGTTTTTTTATTACTTAAACATTTTATTGTGTATTGTAATTTTTAATTTCGCATAACAGTTTAATTTTCAATCATCTTCAATTAATTAAAGCAAAAAAAAAAAAAACGGGAAACTGCGGAACCGGAACCGCCATCTGTGCCACCGAGCCCGTTACGGTTCAAATGCCCTCGGAATTGGAACCGGCAGTTCCGGAAATATGGGCGTCCCTATGTGGGGTTGCCCAGAATATGTGTTTGAAAAATATCCCAACAAATTGGTATCACGTACTGATGTATGTTACTTGTAGGATATCCCAAATGAATTAAGGAGTGGGAGTTCTATAGTCTCTAGGATAAGAAGGTGTTTGTTAGCACAAATGTCAAGTTCTTATAGGAAATCTATGTGAAGAATCCTAAGCTCACTATTATGATTGCTCTCGAGAAAATGAGATGAATCTTAGTGTGAAATGTCCAAGTACAAACACCACAAGAAAACACTGCACCATCAACATAAGATTTTGTACCACAAATTGTAGAGCTTTGTCATAGTCAAAGGGTTGTGCAAAAAACTGATGGGTTCGTGAGTCTATGAGAGTCTTATGACTCAGTTTCTAGCCTGGATGAATCAGATCCTACAACTACAAAGAGGTAATGTAAGATTCGAATACCTAGTTTTGTGAAAAAAAATGATTTTATCTAAATTTTAGACACATATCAACATAATTTATAGTTTCCCACTTTCCACTATACTATTGAATTAGTATATGGTAAGTACGGAGTGTCGAACCCACGAGTAATCAGAATTTAGTCATGTGTCTACTACACCTAAGAGGGGTTTGGCGATGCCGCCATGCCTAAAGCCATTGTGATGGAAGAAAACAGAAAATGATTAACTAAAATGATGTGGGAAACAAATTGTCCTAGCAAACTAAACTCAACAAAATTAACAAGCATAGTTACAGAAACAAACTGGGCAACTGGAAATTTAGGAAACAAACTGGGCAACTTGAATGTATAAGAAGCGTAACTACTGCTAACTACACATGTGGGAACCAAAATAAAACTGAAATGGAAATGACTATTGCAATGAGACGCGTGTTCAAAATAGGCAAACTAAAGAACATGAAATAAACTAGGCAGTTTAAAGATGAAGACACGTAGCTAAAACTGGACTAATCTTTGGAATTCGCAGAACATATTGTATTTAGTCCTCATTTCGTTTTTCTCTTTTTTCTAACCAAACAAACACAGATGAACATCAGACTCTGACTTAAACTAACAGCATAAAGCAACAAACAAGAATCCCAATATTAAAAGTAAACATGTACTTGGTCAACTTATCTATTTATGGAATGAAAACAAACTAACTTTAGTCAAGGACATGAAATGCAGAAATATCTAACTAAGGAAATCAGACAGAAACTTGCAGGAAACTTTGCAGGTGGGAAATGCACCAGGTGCACTACTCTCAACCAACATTGGTTGAATAAAAAACAAAAGAAAGAGAAATCAAGATTCCAAGTTACTTTTACCATATAAACTAATACTTGCAGCTCCTTTAAAATGAGATTTGAAATCTTTAGACAAACAACTACAAAACTAGCAACGAGGTCTATCCCAAGGCAGATCAGATCCGCAACACACAAGCAAACAAAAGAGGTTTAAGTGATCGAAAAGGATTTTATAAAGGCTACTATTCCATCGAGATTCAAGTTAAATTACCAGATCTCTTAGCTAAGATAACAAGAAATCAAATCCAACAAAGGCAACTTAATAGTTCGCAAAGGGCAACAAACTTAAAGAAAAGAGAAACTAAGAATTCTTAAACTAGCAAAGAACAATATAATAGTAGCAAGGGTTTTTAAACCCAAAACACCAAAAGTATGGACTAGTCCTGCTACCTCTGCTCTATCCCATGGCAGATATGGTGTTCTTCCCCAAAATACTAAGTGAAATTGCAGGTGGATGTTTTGAGTGAAAGTGAAAGCAAGGTGTAAAATGTTGTCGGCCCCCTTTCTTTTTCTCTCCTCTTTCCTTTTATAGTGTGGCTAGAACATCTTGCAACTAGGTTTTTGCTACTTTTCATTTCTTATGGATGGACATTTATGCCCCTGATCACAGCTGGAAATGCCAACTCACAAATGTTGGAGAATGACAACTTTGTCCTGTAGTGCAGTCGATGCTCAACCTTCAAACTAGGCAGTTTGATACTCTTTGGTCAGTTCATGTGCACAACTTGATTTTCTGCTCCATTTTCCTTCTATCGTGCACATTTCTCATCCTTCCTTGGCACTTCCACCTAACTTCTGCTTCTTCCTATTCCCTGCGCCAAATCACCTATTTAGCGTAGATAATGTGTTCATTTATAGCTCAATTCAACCCCTAATTCTAGAAACAAATGACACTTATCAACAAAGAGGTTTACGATCTTGTAGTCCTACCTGAAAGCTGTAAGGCTATAGGAAGTAAATGGATTTACAAGCGTAAAAAAGGGCCAGGCGAAAAAGTTGTAGTCTTCAAAGCTAGACTAGTGGCAAATGGTTATACTAAAGGGAATACATCAATTATGATGAGATCTTCTTGCATGTGGCTATGCTTAAGTCGATTTGTATCCTCTTGTTAATAGCATCCTAAATGGATTGAGAAGTTTGGCAGATAGATGTCAAGTCAGTTTTCCTAAATGGAAGTTTTAAGGAGATCGTCTAAATGGAACAACCCCAGGGATATGTAGTAAAAGAAAAGCAACACATGGTATGAAAGCTTAAGAAGTCTATTAATAGACTTAAGCAAGTTTCAAGATCATGGAACATTTGTTTTGTTCAACTAGTCAAGTCATTTAGATTTAAACAGTGTCCTGACGAAAGTTGTGTGTACAAGAAATGTGATGGGAACTCTATAGTGTTCTTGATACTATACATATATGACATCCTATTAATTGGCAACAACAAGAAGCTGTTATCAGACATAAGGGCATGGTTATCTAGCTAGTTCGAAATGAAGAATATGGGATAAGTTAGGCACATTCTCGCGGTCAAAGTTACCGATATCGGAAAAATATAATGATATGCATATCTCAAGAATCCTACAGTGACACAGTTCTTAAGCGCTTTAGCATGCAAAATTCCAAGAAATGCTTCTTACCTTTTCGACATGGAATTACTTACCTCAAGATATGTATCCTAAGTCACCTAGTGAAATTGAGAAGTTGAGATGAGTTCCATATGCCTCTGCAGTGAAATTGTGGACATGGTGGGCACCTAGTGAAATTGTGGGCATGGTGACTAGATATCAATTTAACCCTGATCAAAGTCACTATATTGCGGTAAATAATATACTCAAGTGCCTAGAAATGACTAAGGTGTATATGTTATTTTACCAGACAAACGAGTTGTGCCCTAAGGGTTATACTGATTTAGATTTTCAGACTGATCGGGATTCGAGTAAATCGACCTCTGAATATGTATTCACTTTAGGATGTGGAGTTGTGACATAAAGAGTCTGATGCAAAATTGCATTGCAGACTCTAAGATGGAAGCTGAACATGTAGCTGCTTTAAAAGCTAGAAAGGTAGCTACTCTTAAGAACTTCCTAATAGATCTAAACGTAGTTTCTAATATGCCAAATAGTATTGAGTCTACTGTTATAACTCCTGTACAGTTGAAAATTTGATGGAACCATATGCCCACAAGACTACTTAACACATTGAGACGAAGTATCACATCATTATAGATATAGTGCGAATGGGCAACATTGAAGTGACCAAGATTGCATTAGACCATAATCTGACAAATCCTTTCAGAATGAGCCTATCTAGTACGACATTTAACCGCCATGTGGAAGCGATGAGAGTTAGATGCATCGAGGACCTGCTTTGAGTATAAGTAGGAGAGAGAGACATAGACGATTTTATTATTTTATGTATACTCGAAAGCATGTTTTGAGTACAAGTGGGAGATTGTTGAGGTTATATACTAAAAAGCATGCTTTGAACTGCTTCGTGACACCCCTTATTCGATTTCTAAAATAATTGAAAAGTGATGTTACATTCAAATACATATTTACTTTGTTTCAAAAAAGGATATTGAGATTCAAGATTTTTTTTTTACTTATCAAAACAAATTCGAACTTTAATTGTGAGCTTTAGCTAATTATCTAAATATGTATAAATTATCTCCGAACAAAATTGTAACTAACATGGTTGAGTTACAAAGTTAATTTTTTATACATAGTCTAAGCTCAAAAAATAAAAGCTCTAACACGCTATCCAGACAAACTTATTAAATCTTTACCAAAAGTGCTAGTGACTTGACTGACGTAGCACCTGTATACCTGGCAAGACGATAATGAAACTTAATCTGCAAATGAAGGAATAGAAAAGGGGTGAGCCTTTCTAGCTCAATAGAGTGCTCAAAATAAAACAATGGTTTCAAAATTAAGGAATTATTTCACCAACCTGGTTATGTGAATTATAAAATTAAAACTAGTTTTACCTCATAAGAAGCTCGTTGTTTCAATACATAATCTTATCTACACACTCATACCAAAACCAATTCTCGTTAGTGAATCATGGATATCCAGAACATATAGCAGAATCCAATCAAAACATATAACAACACAGTATCTCGTATACTGATCAAATATAAAATTTGTCACACACAGTTCATATAACATCACATTGTCAAAAGTTCTCCTGATTTAATACACAACTACCTCTTTCTAATCTTATCCATAATCAATTTTCATATCATAATAGAATTTCATACTCGTCACATGGCGTCTGAATATAATAGAAACACATAATTGTCTCTTTTACGTGCTTAGTGACAAACTTGGGTACACGGACTAGATACACCACCCAATTGGGCAGACACATAAACCACTGAGGGTACAGAACTCATAAACCTTATAGGGTGGATAATATCACATAAACCCTTATAGGGTGAATAACATCACATAACCTGGATAAGGTGAATAATATCACATAGCCCTTATAAGGTCAACAAACGATCCTCGCTTCACTTATCTAGAAGATGAAAGATCAACAGTTATGTGGGCTATTGTTTTATGGCATACCAACTATACCAAATGGGTATAAACACGCATATACAACATACATATTGTTTCATATCAGAGCTTAGTATACGTTTGAATTTCCCAACATAATAGATCAGTTTCATATTAAAGCATAGCACACACACTTTTAAACTGCCCAAGTTAAACATATCAAATCCAACAAATATATACATTTCATTTGCCCAATGCAAACATATCAATGCATTTCATATCAACAATACCATATAGTCCGACATAATCATAATATTTCAACCATAGCATGCCTACGTAATAATTATAACATGCTTAACATGTAATTATAACATACTATCATAATATATTTTATAGGTAGGGTAACATCTACTTAATCATGTAAATAGTTCGACTAATACTTGGGCGTAACCACTTTATAGCATTATATAATACATATTAACTCATAATAAAATATCATTATATATACCCCTCCCCCTCCCTCTCCCTTTATCTTCAATTAACATCCTAGATGTGAAATGCAAAGTATTTTCCATACACACTCACTTAATATCCAAGAAAAAATTGTACTAGACTGTTTT
Source organism: Monilaria moniliformis (assembly GCA_034509125.1). Classification (NCBI taxonomy): domain Eukaryota; kingdom Viridiplantae; phylum Streptophyta; class Magnoliopsida; order Caryophyllales; family Aizoaceae; genus Monilaria; species Monilaria moniliformis. The sequence goes on along the minus strand of JAYDZE010297608.1, from coordinate 20,384 downwards.
CACACTGATATTATGTATTCATCCAAAATGATTTAGAGGTTTAGGTTGACGTTTTCAATTACTATATAGAGTCTATTTTTAAAATTAAGAAATCAAAAAATTTATAGTGGTTTGGGAGAGATATCATTTTTCCCACAATCTACCAAAACGGGACAATGTCTAGCAACATTTTTTTAAAAACAATTTCCGTAAATAGTAAAAGTATTCTTTATGTTTTCACAAACTTCACAAAATATCTAGACACCTTATAGGTAATTTAAGAATTATTTAATCAATTTTTCCTCTGATTAAAGTACTCAAGATAATTCGGACAAGATGTATAAAACAGGACAGACTATGAAAGTTTTTCTTAAACTTTTACACAACCTTTTCTAAACACCAAAATATATTTTCCTTAGCATATACACATATATTTAAGAATGTAGACAACTAACATGAAAATAATATTACCATATACTTCAAAGGTCTAAATCACAAAGTACATTATTCTCTTTATTATAAATTATTTTAACAAATTCCATTTCAAAAAAATTAAATTATTTACAAAAGACCCACACAAATCATATTATACTTTAGAATAATCATAGACTACTATTCATACTCATAATAAACCATATATTTCATAGACCTAGACAATAAAAAGTCAAAACTTTAGCATATCAAAGATTTATACTTTCCCACATATTTGCAATTCTTTATAGAAATTACATCAGCTTTGAAAAATCATTCCGACCAAATCTGAAGCTCAAAATTAGTGAAATCAGTGGAAATTGAAAGTTATGCATGCTTATTTTATATAGTTTAAATTTCAGTGCCTAGTTCCTAATCGTTTAATAGATATGCACACTTTATTACAGACTATCAAAATTAGAAGACATATGGGCAATTTATTTATAAAAATCACCAAAAGTCCACATATATGTAGACAAATTTGAAACATTTACAACATCTTCTCAACACCCTAAAGTAACTATAGAAAAAATTTCAAAGAAAAATAAAATGTGTTGATCAGTCAAAACAACCTTACAACTTACTGCCGGAACAGAGTGTTTGTCGGGCTTTGAGACTTCATTTCTAATTCCATTTTCTTAATACCAAAAATGAATTTTAAGGCATATAATTCACAGCACATACATGCATATATTGACATGAATTAAGGTAGATTTTATCTTAAAAGAACCTAGATTCAACATGCAATGGTTGATATGCACATGCAATCAATTGACATTCACCTCCTACACATGCATGACCATAACCCCCAAAATAACCTTATAATCTCATCAATTCTGAAGTGTATAAAACTCCTACCTTGATACTAGAATTGAGAAGGTGAATTTGACAAATTCCTCAAGCTATGTGAATTTGACAAATTCCTCAAGCTTTAATTCATTCTCTATGCTTCGACAATCGAGAATGGAGTTATGAGTCCATTTTCTCTTTTCCTTCTTAGTGTTGCAAATGTTGAGGAAATTGGGTGCGTTGATATAGGTGATCTCTTTTTCTTTCTCTACTTAGAGGGTGTCGAAAAGTGGAGAGGAAAAAATAGAGAAGATGGAGTGTATTGGGGTTAAGATTTCTAGTTATATCACGTACACATTTGACACCCCCTCCCAAAAAAATAACTAATACTTGGCTTACTTTTAGGCTATTTTTTCTCACCTGCTCATCATTTCAGTGCATAACTACAAAAATACAAAAAAGTCTTCTTTAACTTGCATTCTTAAAGTGGCTGAAAATGGAACGATTAGGGGAAATTTGGTTTTTTTTTTTTATTATTCTATTTCAAACTTTATGTGTGTTTCATTTATTATATTTATTCCTTATGTGTAGTGGTCTCTAATATTCCTTAATTTATGTTGTTTTATTAAAGTAAGTCAAAAAGGAATTTTCACAACCATTTGATTCAACTCTATCAATTATGAATATTTTATTATGACTTTAAAGGCATCAAATTCAGAAAAAAGAAATTTCTTCTAAAGGTTAAATTAATTTCAAAAAATTGAAGTATTTACCTATTTTCTATTTTAATAATTTAAAGCAAAATACTAACAATTTTTTAATCTTTCAAAATTTCTTCAAACTACTTTTATTCTAATAATTTGATCAACTAAATTCTTCATATACTTAAATCCTTCTATTTCGAATTTCTAAATTTTTATGGGAAGTACATGCTTTGTATTTCGTAAATCTTATTTCTCAAATTAATGAGAATAAGTTATTTTGTCACATGATTTGTCTTTATATTATTTTATTTATATTTAAGCAAATAACCATAATTTGAGCAAATATGTCTGTCTTCTACGTTATAGATTGATCGGTGGATTCATGAACATAAAAGATCTTACACACTCGAAATTTTTCGTATTTTTAGTGATTAAATCTAGAACGTTTTGAGTAGTTTTGGATATATTTAGCTAAGTTTTGGTTTAATTATCTATCAACTGGTTGTTTGAGAGTTTGTTGAGTTATGAAGGAAAAAAGATGCATAAAAGGGGGTTAAAAGGTCAAAGGTTCAAGAACGGTACAAGTTTGGATCCCAGATGGACCGTTTCGTAGGAAGTTTCCACCAAACAGACTGTTTCCTGCTTCGTTATTTTGATGAGTGGAACTCGACATCGGAAACAGACCATTTGGGAATATATTCTTCCCACACAGATCATTTCCTACTTCGGTCACGCCACAAATTTGATGTCGAGATGCCAAACGGTCCGTTTGGCAAGCTTATGCTCCCACACGGTCCGTTTGGCAAGCTTATGCTCCCACACGGCCCGTTTCCACTCAAGATAAGCCCAAAATGCTCTATCCTTAGCCATTTGTGCTCTATCTTTTCTAGGCTTTTTGTGCCTATATAAAGGGCCTTTATGCACGGTTTTGAGAGACTCTCCAACACCATTCAAGCCAAATTTTCACATATATGGTGCTACCATTCATCCACCAACACATTGGAGAAGTCTTTGCGAAAGCAAATGAAGTTCAAGGAGCAATCAAAGACAAGGCGAAACACTGCCTCTACACTGGCTGTTTTAGCTTGTTTAGATTGTGTTCATATTCTTATTTTGTTATGTTTCACCTTTAGCCATGCTTGGCTAGATCTTTTATTCTAGGGTTAGAAAGTAGTCAACACTAGTTCTGTTCAAACGTTTGGTTTTATATCCAAGACCTTGTTTTGTTTTATCTTCTCTTGTTCTTAATGCTTGCGTTTGATTAGCTACCAAATATATGATTTTATGTGTGTTAATACGAGATTTGAGAGATGAGTAATGATGCATGATCCAAGATTAGATAACTTTTTAATCAACAAAATCGACAGGTTTGAGATTAATAGTGAGGACATATAAGTTCTTTTAGGAGTTACAAGCATAGATTAACATCCTAACTTGTAATCCACTGTTTATGTACTTGGAGAGAAGGTCTAAACTAGTTGTGTGATTGTTCTAGCAAAGCTCGACTCGCGATTGGATACTAAATTAAATGTTTGATGAATCGATGTGAATGATGAAATCAAATCCCTAGAATAAACCCTTTATATTTGTTTTCAAGTTTTATTTTATGTTTTTTTTTCTTTTACAAGACCATCTACAATAATCAAAGTTTGTGCGATTTAGATAGCAATAATTGATTAAGGTCACATTTAGAATTGAACATAGTCTATATGGATACGATACTCTTGCTTCCTATTTATTATACCACGATTGCATCGTCCTCTTGCGGTATTATTTTAGTAGCAATAAATAGCTCAGTCAAGTTTTTGGTGCCGTTGTCGGGGACTAAGTTTTCTTTTCTAATATTGTGATAAGATCAATAGTACTAATCTAAACGTTTTTATTTTCTTCTTCCTTTTTCTTCTTTTTTTTCTTAGTCCTTACTTAAACCTTGGATTGTGCGGTTAGTTTATGCACACTCGTTCAAAGAAGTTACCTTCGTAGCCCTTTGATCTCGAGATCGAAACTTCATCATCTCGAAAGATCACCCAAAAGCTCAAGATAGCACTAAATCCCGATCAATTGGTACAACAACTCCAACAACAATTGCAGCTAGTGCAGCGCTAACTCAATGAGCAAGAGACTGCACGACTTCAAGCCGAAGGAATGCCTATTTGTGACATGTTCACACATGCCCTTATTCGTGAGCCACCCATTAGACCTAGAATTGAGGCGGGAAACTTTGAACTCAAGTCAGCCCTTATCTTAATGATTCAACAAAACCAATATATTTGTCACATCACGGAATATCCCAACATGCATCTAGCACAATTCTTGGAGATAAGCAACACTATAAAGGTAAACGGATTTTCTGATGATGCCATTTGCATGAGATTATTTACTTTTTGTTTAAGGGACAAAACAAAACAATGGTATCAAACTCTCGCGCCCGATTCGGTGACATGTTGGGAGGACTAAGCACATAAGTTCCTCAACAAATTTTTCCCACCCGGTGTACCTTGAAGCTTAAAGTCGGGATCATCAAATTCCGAAAAAAGGAACAAGAATCTCTCTACAATTCATGGGAGCAACTTAGGGAACTCTTGAGAAAGTGTCCAAACCATGGGTTAGGGGAGGAGCATCAGGTACGCATCATCTACCGTAGGTGCAATCTAGATGAACAAAGGCTACTAGATACAGCAGCAAGAGAGTCATTATTGAACCAAGGACGTGAAGCAGCTATAAAATACATAGATGATATGACTAATACTAGCTATGAATGGTCGGGTGAAAGCCAAGTGCAAATCTTGAAGAAGGTGGATTCGACCTCAAACACCGATTCAATTAGCCTAATCATGGCTCAACTTGTACACTAAACACAAAGATCGAGAACCTCTCTCAATCAATAGTGGAACCAATGATTTTGGCACAATCGGCTGTTGAAGAGGTGAACTACGTGAGTCAGTGAGGACCGCAAAGAAATTTCAACAACTATCGTCCCAATCAAGGGAAGAAACAATATCATATGGGTAATCGTTTACTTCCTAATCTGTCATATGCAAATCCCAATAGTGCTCTACAATCATTCACCTGGATTCTTGGTCACGAATGGAGTGATTGATGAAACAAAAAATCCAATGATTGAAGAAGTCTTGATGAACTTCATGAAGAGAACTCAAAAGTACATGAGGGATTCCGAGGGATGATTTGGGAAGCTGGACACAACCGTGGGTGCTTTAGAAACACAAGTCAAAATGATGGAAACCCAAATCTGGCAAGTGGCCACAACATTGGGTAATCAACACCACCAAGGGCATTTGCCAAGTCAACTTACGGTGAATCTGAATGACCAAGGGAACGCGGTTTGAATAAAGAAGACGACAAGCTAAAGATGTTAAACTAAGTGCTAGTTGGGAGGCAAATTACCTTTTTCTTAGTTTTCTGATTCTCGTTTTTCTATTCTGCTTAGAACTTTCCCTTAGTTTTTTAGTTGTTTTTAGTTTGATTTGTTTTCTCTTGTTTTTTCTTTTTAGTTTTGGTTTCAATTATATATATATATTTTTTTAAGAACGTAGAAACAGACCGTATAGGAGCCTCGGGCTCGCAAACGGCCCGTTTCAGAACCAAGGCGCGAACAGGTCCATCTTCGGAAACAGACCATGTGGAAAAAAAACCTTCCCACACGGACCATTTCCCAGCACGGGGTTGGTGGACAAACAACAATTAAAATTTATGTCCACTCACTTCTCCCCTATCACTTTTTCTTTCAATATTTTAAGCATCCCTACCTCTTCAAAAGCAAAAAATTGTTATTCATTCTCACATTACACTCATTTCACACACCCATTCACATACACACTTCAATTCTTCACTTAAAAACCTTCAATTCCACCAAGAAGGCTTCAACTCTTCATTACAACAAATTCTCAAGTTCTTGTTGAATTAACTTTTCAACACCAAAGGTACAATTTTTACCACTCTCTTGAGGCAATTAATATATTTGGCACAATTGAAGTTAGGAGGTTGTTTATATGTGCTTGGCTTATGTATTTGAGTAACAATTTCTTTGGCACATGTTGCAAACACTTGGTATGCATAGGAAGTATGATAGGTTTAGACGTATTCCTTGGCTTTTTTATGCATAAATGTAGGAGATATAGAGATTCATGCTTAAAAGTAGGATTTACATATGACATTGACAATTATATAAGTTTTGTGCCTAAGATTGTATATGATGTTAAGGTTCATGCATTTGTTGCTTTTCATAGAGCAAAATTACAATCTTTATGCTTGAACATATAAATTATGTTAGCATGTGATGAATACATCTTTGTTTTAAAGTATTAAAGATTGAATTTTTGGCGATTATCCTTACTTAATTCTACTTTATCTATTGATATCTTGAAATTATGTAAGGAAAAAGGGGATGAATGTGATGTGTGTTAGATATGAACTTGTGGTCATACTAAAGCACCTTCAATGTTGCCCAACTTTGGGGTATTGTGATTATGATTTAGGTACCTCTAGCACAATGTCAAGACACTCAGAAAGGGCCCCGTGGATCCCAACCGCCCCCGCAATTTCGGGGTGCTTCTAAGTGATAACAAGCAAATAGCAACATGAGATAGGCTAGTGGATCTAGAATTCTACCCTTCAAGATACTCCATGATGGCACATTGGAGTCGATGGGGATAATGGAGAATTTTTTGGAGTTATGTGCTCGATGAGGACTCACATCAATTTTTCGGGGGCAATGGCCATTCTATCGACGGATGGCTCTTGAGATTTTTAGCACACTCAAGGTCAACAAGGCAAAGACATCGGCTCATGTTTTGGGAATCGCGTTTAGACTCAATAACCAAGACTTTGAACTATCATTGGGTGAGATCAACGAAATCTGGAATAATCCGGAGGGGGAATATTTTGAACAGGACAAGTACAACCATGATCAGTTTTGGAACATGATCACATTTACCCCAGAGGTTACACGCCTTTAAACCTTCATACGCCAAGTCCACTGCAATCTGCAATCTAGTCATCCGCTACATCCAAAGAGCATGTGCAAACCTCCCGTTTGCATGATACGACAGTGGTGGGGTGCAAACCACCGAGCTGTTTCTTCTTGGAGCCTCCTCAATGGCCAAAGTATTAATCTTGGTGATTATATCGCTCTACATTTGGAGATAAGGGCCTCCAAGAGAGGGGGCCCATCAACTGTGGAGGGATCATCACTCCCGTAGCTCTCTATTGTAAAAGAGCATGCGCAAACCTTCCGTAGTCCTCCACCTCCACCTCAAGATTAGTGGCAAGCTTATCTTCTGATCCGCCACTTCCTAAACTTACTTGTTGCATGACTTTGACTAAGTTTGGGGGGGATGCACTTTGGTGGATTTAGAAGATTTTGTATTATTTTTCTTTTCATTTTTTTTCTTCGTGTTTTTAGTTTGTTTGTTTTGTTTTATCTCGTGTTAAGTTAGAATTTTTGCTTGTAATGTTCTTAAACTCTATTAAAACCTTGATAAGAAGGATTGGACAAGTCACTGATGATATGTTTTCATTTAAAAATTTGTTCACTTGTTGATGATTGTTGAGTTTGATTTAGATATGCATTTATGTTGAATTGCTTGTTCACCTTGATTCATTAGAGTGATACCTAGTGAGATTTGAGCCAAAAATTCCTTGCATGTGTGAGTTGATCAAAAACATATCTTAAAGTTTCTAGAATTTGCTCAATGTCTACTTGAATCTACATATTGAATCTATAGATAGAACATTAAGTTAGACCATCTTTCTTAAGCCACTTTTATCCTAAAATTTGACATTTACACGTATTTTTCCTAATTAGCCATTTTGAGCCTTTAAGCCTAATATTTGATTAGCCAAATTTTTATTAAATCCTCTATCTTGTGATCATAGAAAAAGAATGTTTCATGTCTATACTTATAGTTAGGTATGAGATGTGTTTTACCTAAAAATGGAGGATAAGAGAGAAGGGAATATATGTGAAGATGACATAAGGAAGGATAAAAAGAGAATAAAGATAGATCTATATGAGAAAAAAGAACTATATTGATTAAAGGTGATTGGAAAGCAAGAAGGGAGTTAGACAAAGTCTAATTTGATATAAGTGTGATCGAGAATTGTTGGTGATAAGATTGATGAAGTTATCCTAAATCTTAGTCACTTTTTTATTACCCTGTCCAAAGAGCCTACATTACAACCAAATAAAAAGACCTTTCAAATTTGAAAGTGATTTGTAAGAATAGACCAAACTTTAGACAATACATAAAAAGAAACTCTGACCCTTTATAATAGTCATAAAAGTAGCCTGATCTTTAAAATACAAAAGAAAATCTAACCTTCTATGAAATTTTCGAGAATAGCCCAAACTTACACTTTGGGACTCAAAATATGACGTAAAAGACCCGAAATTGACATATATATTATGTGGAAATTCTCTATTCCACTTGAAGATGGAAAACGTTATTTTGCATTTAATAGTTGAAAGTGGTGTCTGACATATTTCTACAAAAAATGATTCTATAATTTTGCCCAAAAGTGCAAGTTCGGACTATCTTTGCCCGAAAGTGCAACATTTATAAAAGATCAAATATTTATTTTGTATTTTATTAAATGTTGAGTCATTTTACAACTTTCATGAAAAATTAGGACATATTTTTTATTTTTATTTTTATTTTTAAGTCAAAATATTTTTATAATTTTCAAAAAAATTATGATATATTTTAACACTTTCTAAATTTCACGCCGTTTTGTGCAAATCACTCCAAAAGTTTGGGCCATAAACTAGATAAATAAAAATTTAAAAGTAATTAGACATGTGAGGCCCAAGGCTCATTATCGGCCCACGAGACTTGGCCCTTTCATAACCCTAGAAAATACCAACCTTGGATCAGAGCAATTACAATGGCGTGCACAATCGATTTCCGGAAACTCGACGAGGGCTTCGGCGGCAAGACCTTCAAGCGCAAGAGAGCCGAGAAGCAACATCTCCTCGATGACAACGATTCGTCTATGGAAATCGATGCCGCCGTCGCCAATCCGTCGAAGCGGCAGGCCGTCGCCTCCTCCTCCGATCCGAACAAGCCGTCCTTCGGTAGGCCGACCTACGACGGAGTGATCGCCGGTAAAGTGTCTGGAAGGAGGTGGAAGGAGGTGCGGACGCGACGGGCGTCGGCCGTGCAGGTGAAGAAGGGGACGACGGCGGAGCAGCGGTCGAGGGAGAAGGAGATTAAGAAGGCTTACAAAGAGAGGATGACCGAGCTCAAGGAAGAAATACGCAACAACAAGCAGGAGAAGAGGCGGCTGCGCGAGGAGAGAGAGAAGAAGAAGAAGGAGAATATTCTAAAATCAGGAACGAAGCTGCAGAAGATTACGAACCCTAAGACGCTGAAGAAGATTGCGAAATCAAAGCAGCGCAAGCTCCTCAAGGTTGTCTCTGATGATGTTTTCAACAAGAATATGAAGAAGTAATTTTTTTTTTTCAATGTGTTTAATGCGTTTTCTGTTATCTGTTGGGCAAATGGATTGGCAATTTTGTTATCATGTTTTGTTAGAATTTTTATTTGAAGGAGGAGAAATTATATTTTCAGATAGTGTGAAATCTCATCTTTGCTTTGGTAAGTTTGAATTCTTATACGGTTTGTGAAATAAGTCACAGGCAGCAGCATGAATTTGAGAGATTGAGCAAACAAGAAAATCGGAATGATCATTGTGTAAATTTTTTAGAAATTGGCTGAGATCAAGAAGGCGCCTTTGCTGTGAATTATTTGATATTAGGAGACCCACTTTTGAAATTAAATAGGCTTGAAAAATGCACGATCAAAATCATTGCGCAAAAGTTTTACATTGTAAACTTGCCTCAAAGTTCAAAAGATATAAACTATCCAACTAGTCAAATTTCAAAGATATAAAGAAAGTTAATCCCGAGTAGCTGTAATGAGCTTGGCATATAGTTCAGAGCATCCACGTGTTATCATTAATTTTTCTTTATATTATTTATTTTAGTAAAATTACATAAATTAAAATCTTAAATTACATTATTGAAAGCAGTAAAATTACATGAACTAAAATCTTAAATATAGCCAAATTTTTCCTTGAAATTGTTAAGAAGTCGGTGGTGGTTTTCTGACTTGTTCACATTTTAGACGTGTCGACTTCGAAGAACAACTTGAGCAAGACGGCGTTGGTGGTGTTATCTGATGAGGATCAGATCTTGTCAATCTCCTCTGACGTTGCAGTGGTCGTTGAGCATATCGTCTTACCCTTTCCCTTCTGTTTTGCCGCCTTCTGGCCTATAAGGCGGCTCCTACTCGGCTCCTCGAGTTCGGTATCTCCGCTCGTACTGAATTACCCGTCCGCCGTGTGCTTTGCACGCTTTGGTCCAGCGGATCCGCTGTCCGCCCATTTTTCGCAAAAGCGAACCCTCTCCCAAGTCTTGACATACTTGAATGCTTGTTGTTTTCGTTCAAGTATGGAAAGGGCATCCATCAACACGTCGAACTCACTTGAGCCGCTCCTTCTCTCCTTTTCGATAGTATTGTAGATTGCGCAGAATTAGGGCGTAACTCGTTTTACTTCTTCTCCACCTTTGCCCAGAAAACAACCCCTTTTGTTGGTTGTCGATGATCGCATCTTCGCTCACGTCAACATATACTTCAAATATACGCATTGTTTATTCCGCGGAGTATGAAAATCGGGCTTCTTGCCTCAACTTCTCCGCCTCGTTGGATAAATTGATGGCGTCGGGATGTAGAGATGAGGAGTCGAGAAAAGGAGAATCGTAACCCGCCGGATTAGATGCGCCGAAAGCATTTGGATTGTATCAAAAAACAGATAGATCGATCTCTTGCGACAACAAATGTTGGATCAACCCTTGATGGTTGAGAGTAGACATGATAAAGAAGAGAATATGAAACTTGAGATGGAGAAATGAAGTGTGGAGATGTAGATATTTATATAAGAAAAAAACAAAAATAAAAAAATAATAATTATAAAAAACATCGTTGCACTTAACGTCCTGCACGGGCCAACAGCCCGAGGACCTACAGCGGTAGGCATCGGCAGACTAAGCAAGCCGCTATTGTGGGTGCCCTTATAACACCTTGGGGGTGAGTTCCACCCTGTTTTGCAACAGTAGTTTGATCATATTTGAAATATCTTTGATATTATACCAAATTAACTAAAAACATCAAATCAAACGGCAAATTTTTAGAAGACGATCTAAAGATTACCAAATTGCTGTATATGATTTCCATCCCACAACAATAAACAATTTCCTAATTTAAAACGGACAAACATAATGGATTATTCATAAGGAAAACACCATTCGAGAGAAATAATTCTAACAATGTCAGTCAACATTCACTGAAAGAGATAATCCTAGTACAACAAACATGTTAAAAATACACATGTAGTCTTTTTCCATGTCAAAGAAGCATAGAGATTTTATACAAGAACATCATCATCATCAATAGCGGCGTCCACCCGATGTGGACAATAGTACTCTGCTAGCCTTTTTCCCTTTCTTCCCAACTTCATTCGCCTTAACATTAGCCATACGTGATGCTTCGTCGTGTTTTGCTCTAGATGTTACATTGGCAAATGAGGCACCACTATTTTTCCAACCTGAATCGTTGGACAACAATCAGCACACTAGAAACTAAAACATTAAGGACTAAGGTTATGATCTGACGCTGAGGACATAGTCAGTAAATTACCAATTGCAGCAGAGCTTTGAGGCGGATAAATTTTTGGGGCAATTTGAACAGGAGAATCATGTCCAGCAGCAAAACCAAGCCTTGCCACACTTGAAAATGTTAGCCTTTCCCCAGCAGTCGAAGGGCCAGATGATGTCACAGGAGGACTTCCCAGAGCTTAGGCCAGGAGAAAAACATCCATAAGTTCATAATGATGAGAATGAAACAAGGAACTCACAAATGGAATGTGCATGAGAAATGTCACATACAGCAAAACTTAGTATGGGTGTTTGGCAAAGAACAGTGCAATGAAAGCACATTATAGCCATAATCCTTACAGAACAAACTGCAAGTGCTGCCCAAAGCACCAGATATGCTGAGCTTAAATTTTGGACCATTAAGATATCAGTCTATATGATACAATTAATTACAACCATATAATTTACCACTCATTCTGTAAGAGATTAGCACTCCTGTCACCAATCAAAAAATTTGAAGACTCGTTGTTGAAATGCTTAACCAAGGATCAATTTACTTTACAAGCTTAAACCAGCAAAGTAAATGAAACACCTAAACTAATGAATATTAGTTGGTTCGAACTTTAGCTCAGCAGTTGGAATGTAACTACTATACCAAGTCATTTGCTCATTTTTATCATCCAGGGAATAAAATATCACCTTCAAAGTCATCTGTGGAGAAGCTAGGTGCAGCATCATGCGAATAATAAGGCACAGGCACAAACTGACTGCTTGCAGATTCGGCTTTGATTTTATCCTTCAGTTCCTATACATAAAAGACCAAATTTCAAAGGATGAGTACCAAACATCGCGACTATATAATACCAAGAATTAAAACAAATTTTCAGATGTGATGTAAACAAAGGCATAAAAGACATGTCTCGCTACCAAATGTACTCTCCCAACTCCCAAGGGCCAATGTATAGCCAATAAAGCACTGAAGCATACTCAATCAACCTTTCATAATTATGACATATTCTCACAGGAGCATAAGACCTCTTGCACAAATAGTTAAAAAGGTTGATATTTCTTTTCTTATAAGCATCCACAGCACGCACTACACTCATTCAAAATAGCCAAAAATATTTCTTCAGTATAAGAGTTATCGCTGCAAATGAAGTTGCATATCACAGAGACAGATCAGTTAGTCTGGGAAGTTTAGCCAACAGCTTCTCAAAGCAAAAGAACCAGCACACATTTATACGTACGCTCACACACCCCAAGTCAAATGTTACACTCTGATACACTCTTAACCAACTTACCCAAAAAGGTGAAAATGTACCAACAAAACCAAGTTTAGTTTCTGACAAACTGTAAAATAGTTTTATTTGAGGGATTAAGGCATACCTTCCTAGCAAGTCGCTTTCTTTGATTTTCCCTATTCTTTATTTCATCCATAAAAGGAGAAAGGGACTCGGAAGGTAATATATTACCCACATCAATTTCACAAAGCTGTTAAGAAGTACATTATTGGTATCAGATTGATTGAGTATCAGCTAGTCCCCAGCTAGGGGACATACAGTGGAAAACCAAGAGATGACAAGCAAGTCTCTCACCTACCCTTATGAGAGTGAATAGTATCTTAATAGTAATCACCTGAAATGTTGTTGTTAAGGAGAGATGGCTTAAGAAGCGATAGCGCCGCCTCATGGCCTCTGACTGTGTCACTGTCTCCAACTGTAAGATCTTCCCAGAGATTCTGCAATTTTAGTCGTCATCATATGATGGATCAGAATACAAGACTTAAGAAAATAATCATTTCGACGTGACTCATATTCAGCAATAGTTTCAAATTTCATATCAAAATGAACTTGAAGTGTACGATAGCAGTCAGCAGAGCATCAATTTGTTAGTAAGTGGTAGTTAGAATGCTTACATATTGGTAGCTCTTAATTTTACAGTAATATCGTCAAGAAACTCATACGAAAAAGAGAATACAAACATAAATATTATTAATTAAATTTTGTGAAGTGAACGAGAATAATCCAGTATACTGCTAGTCTGCTACCAAAAGTTAGCAGTTTAACTTCATATTAGAAGAATATGCGAGAAGATAGAAACCTATTATCTTTGTGAAACACTAAGAAGTTATACCATAAACATAGATATCCTGATTCACTTGCTTGTGTATCCACTTCAAGAAAAATAACTAAAGCAGTATAAGGAGTCAAAAGGAAACAGTAATCGCTACCTGGTAGGAAGCTTCTCATAGCTACCATAATGGTGTAGAAGACACTTCATGCTAAATGGATGAAGTATAAGATGCTGACCGTCAATAGCCTATACAGAAATAAAAAATCAAAATGATTCAGATATGCAGTTTCGTCCATTTACCAGTTTTGTGTGTGTGTGTGTGCGCGCGCGCGCACGTCTGGGTTAGGGAGGGAGGGAGGGAGGGGGGGGGGGGAAGAGTATCAGATAGATCAAATACCTGGTAGAAATTGTATGAATCTCCCTCTTTGCTCTCCTTCGTGCCATTAGAAAGTGTCTGTGGATACTTCTTATTTTCATCGAAAGAAGAAGATAAAGATCTGTCCTTATCTCCAGATTCATTGATATCTGTAACTTCCAGTGCACAGAACTCATCGAGCACCTTACTTGGAGATGATTTCCCAAAACTATCTGACTTATCATTCTTAGTTGGGGAGATTATACGAGTGGTAAATCCAGATGCACCATAATTGACATGGGCATCTCCAGTTGGTGGAGATCCATATTTTGCCCTGTCAAAGTTAGAAGAGCAATGCTCATTCCAATATTTCTTTCTTCGCTTTAACTGTTCCATTGCAGCACAAACATATGGAAGTTTCTCAATGTCATCAACTAGGCCCGAGTCAGCTTTAGCTATCCAACTATCCAGATCTGACATTGCTTCTCTTACAGACAGTTCCACATCAGAAGTCAATGTGAACTTTGAGAAAGAATCCACAATCTCATCTTCAATATTGATGTTCTCATTATCTTTAAGTGACGAACTGAATGAATCTTTTTTACGGGTTAATAGCACGAAGTCTATTTCATCACCTTCTCGGTACTGCTTAACATTCTCAATGCGGATGGTATACAATTCTTTTGATGAAATCATTGTGAAGCACAGTGGGCACTTTCTCCAGCATTCAACTTTAGGATCATCTTCACCCATGGAGAAGTATTGCAAAATGCACGGGAAACAATAGATATGACCACAAGAAGTTATTTGTGGACACAAGGGATCATCCAAGCATATTGGACACTGGACAGGAAAAGGAGTAGAGTATTTCAAGCAAATGATATCCTCCCAACATAACATCTTATCCGGGTCAATAGACTCGGCTGCATAGTTCCCAGTATCTAGAACTACAAACTTATAGTTTGCTTGAAAAAATAAGTCCTTGTTGTAAGGTTTTCTCCTTGATTGTCTTCGTGGCAGAGGTGACCTGTACTGCGGACGAGAAACAGTAATAGGATCATAATGAAAATTTAACAAGTGATTGCAGTTAACTGTCTGTGCTTTTCTTCCAGTTGAATGCCCAGAGCTCATCTGTGAAGTCGAAGATGCAACAATCTGATGGATGCTTGAGGAAACAACAGTTCCAGATGGTTTACTTGGCTGTTCAGAGGACCCAACCTGCAAATAAGCAGCATCCTTTGGAGGTGAGTTTGTGCAATCATGTTGCTGAACTGGACTTTTTCCATGGTTCAGTCTCTCCCTGACCTTCACCTAAATGAATACGAATATAAATCAATAGACAGATAACTAGATTAATCATGCCATGCTTGATAACACCGGCATGCACAAAACAAACTAGGTTCAGTGGCCAAATAGTTATGCCTTGCCTTTAAACTAGTGCAAATAGTCACGACTAACTCATTATGTTTAGAAAAACTAATATAACAGAAACAATAGAACTTCTGCACCTCTTTGGTAGATCCACCTCGACTGCGTGCAGATGGAGACATTTGTCCTCCTGAAATAACGAAAAGAAGTGAGGTAAAAACTCACAAACAAGTACGGATTTTGAACAAACTTGAGATAGAAGCGGTTGTAATCATATGATTTCTCAAGCCCAAAGCTAAAAAGCATAGCAAGTAAATATTTGGATCTGAGAAGTGGCAAGGCGCTCAAAGCTCGTCGCACTGCCCTTTGTTTACTTTATCAAACTATGCTTGCAACATTTGTCATCAGCCATTAAAGTAGGCTGAGCGAAATGAGGGAAAAAAGCTACAAAAGTTGAACTGCCCCGATAAACTTGAAGTAAAAAAAGAAAACAATAAAAACTATGATATCTAACTCAACAGGGAATTCAAAACATGCTTCAAGAATTTAATTAGTTTTCTACCGACCCACTTTTTACTCCACTAAGATTTATATGCCTATTCATAAGCACCAATATTATATTTCCTGTTGCAAGCGAGCTAATTTGCATCAAATCTAGAACAAAATTTGACCAGATCAGACAAGTCCCTTATTAATGAAGGCAGAAGGAAAAACTAGGGTTCAATAGCCAAAAATAGCAGGCGAATATTGAAAGAGCAGCGAGATAAGATGGAAGACCTGAGAGATGGGAGGGCGGCGGAGGGGAACCAGAGAATTGGAGGTTTTGTTGGTGACTGATGAGCCCATGATTGGAAGAAGAAGATTGCGATGTTGAGGAAGACGATGACGACGTTGAACCGTGATTCAGAGAGGGCAAGATGGACATGAAAATTCCGGTTGGTTTTGGATTTTGCTGTTACACTTTCAGCTTCGCGGATTTCTCCTCTTTCTCTCTCTAATTTCTTTCGATATGTATATATAATCAGTATACATAGAGAGAGAGAGAGAGAGAGAGAGGGGCACGCGGCAGTACTTCAGTCCTCCCCCAAGCGCAGGTACTCTGTCCAAAATGCGCCCCTCATTTTCTCCCCCAATTTTCGTATTTACCAAAACATAATGATTAATTAATTAGAGTAGTGATCATAACTCTCAATATTTGAGTCGACCCAAATTTATCAGAGTCCAGCTAAATTATCAAAACCGATCCGAATTAAGCTTGCCGAGGCCGAGTTTTATGATGGATTTTGTAGGAGGGATTGAAATTGATTGCAATGAGACATTCAATTGCAGCCGAGAAGAGAATAAACAGACAGTGAACGGAAGATGATAATCATGATGGCATTATAGTCGAAAAATTCTCTATTTTAGTTAAGATAAAACCTCACTTCCTAGCTCGATTTTCCACAAACGGTATCAGTTGTTGTACTAGGGTTTAACCACAATCGGTAAATTGTAAAAAATGGAGAATCAAGCTAAGAAAATGAGGAATATTAGGGAGAAAGAAGTTTGAGGAAAATGAGAGCATTTTTGAATAATCAGTTAAGTGTTCCTTGGTTTATATAATGGTGGGCCTATTTAGAAAGAACAGGTTAATCTTAACATCAACAAATCTATTAGGAAGCAATTTGGCCCAAGCTTCGTTAAGTCCATTAGGAGGCAACTTGGCCCGAGTCTCGTTAAAATTTATAAGTTAAAAAAATAATAGGAAAACATGTTTCATGAAAAAGAGTACTCGGTCCAAAAGAGTAAAACAATAAATTAATACATCATCAGGTCTGATGTGTTTCGATTCAATTTTGACAAGTTGGCTCGGCCTTGACATGCCTAGCTCGGCTCAGTTCCGACAACCTAGCTCGACTCTGGTTTGTCTAGTTCGGCTTTGATATTAGGTCAAGTTTGAGAGTTTTAGATTCGTGCTTCTTGTTTGACTTAGAATCATACTTACAATTACTCGAAGACATTTAGAATTAGTTGGGTTGCAAGTGAATTAAATTAACTTTTGGATTTTTTAAGCTTTTATGTAATAGTTGAATTTTATCAAGCCAAGCCCCGATAAGGGATGCACAAAATCATCATTTCATTTGGGCACGGGTATTAAGAAAAATGTGATTAGAATATAAATTGTATTGGCTCTCATATATTTTTAGAGAAAGAAAAAAAAAATCAAAGACAATTATACAACTAATACACAAGTAACAATCCTTATTGCTTTTTTTTTTAATAAAATGGAACACTTAACATGTGACAACTCAAAATAGAAAGTGAAACACTTTGAATGAGACCGATGGAGTATATATTTATAAGAATCACCCATGGAAAAAAAAATGGTCACTTATCTCATTAATCAAAGTTTGCGATTGAATATTTAAGAAATTCCTTTTAAGTGAAGATTATTATTTTCTATTAGACCCCTTTTGGTAAGGCTGTCTGGATATGTGCAGTTAAGTAATGGGCAAGTTAATCCAGTTTATTTAGTCCAGATTTGCAAACTTGGAAAGTCTTTTGGTTGTCGGTTTTGTCGGTCTATTTATTTCTATCATGTGTTTGGTTACTTTGGTATCAATAATTGAGCTGGGGGAAAGAGAGTTAAAATGACCTAATTAGCCCCAATAATTTGTTGGATTGCGTGAGAAGCTAAAGTGTTTGTTTTGTTCTTTTCTTTCGTTATGTGGGCGTATTGTAGTTCTTCCCTCGGTTTTGTGTACAGATAGCACTCCCAACGGTAGGGTTTCTTACTGAACCTCTCCGCCACATCTAGGTTGTCAATGAAGGTCTCTCCATGGCTCTGTCTTCTCTCCAATTGTGTAATGTGAAATTGCATATCTTAGTTTCGACCAATTTCGTATATTGCGTTTTCCTAACACTATCTGTGTGGCATGATGTTCTTGTAAGATCGATTTCGTAGACGCTTTCGTGATTTTCTGAAACTCTGCTTAATTCACTACCAAGGTCTTTTGTTGATGAGAAATGTGTCGGATTGTATGTACAGTAGCGTCTTTATATGTATAGATTGATTTTTTTTAAATTATTTGTTATTAGAAGGTGTTAGTATATATTGTTTAGATAGTGTTAGTGATATATAGTTAGAGTGTGCATGAGTGGTCAGATTTATATGGAGGCTGCAAGCTAACGAGCCTGTAATTGCGACATGATAATTGTCAGTGCTTCTTCGGCGGTTATTACTATGAAATTAAATAACATGACAGAGGTTGTTTATGTGAGTCGGTGTTCTGTATATGTTTCCATATGAGTATTGATATAGTTTGTGAGCATCGACGTAATATCATTTTCTTCCCTACAATTTTGGTTTGTATTTTATTTGGAAGAAGATACCAAATCTTTAAATCAGCGAGAATCTGCAGTTAAAATGTTTCTAAAACTGAAACCTTACTTATTTAACCAGCTTGGTCACAATTCAAAAAATGATATTGATGTTTCTATAGTTGATGTTTTATGGTCTTATTTATGATGTATGTGGCTACCCTGCTCGTATGTAGTTAATTGTGAATTGTGTGATTACATATTTTGTATATCCTGTGTATGGTAACTAGCTCTTTCTGGTAGTCTGGTAGGAACATGGAGGACAACAAGGGTACGCGGCAGTGACAGAGCTAGGATTTTAAAGTTGGGGGCCTCGAAGAATTTTAAAAATAAAATTAAACATAAATAATATTATATAAATTAAGTCACAATGTTGAAAATATAAAAGTTAAATACAATTATATTATAACATTTCTCTTCTATTCTTCATTTTTTTGAAATCACTGCATAATAGTTTCATTAGTAACATTAACAAATACATTCTTTTCAATATAATAGTTTATCTCCCATACAATTGCGTAGAGAACTTTTGATGAACTTCATTGCTGAAAATGCTCTTTCTATTGAGGCAGTGACAACTGGTAAGATCAATGACAATTTAAGTAACAAATAAACCAGCGAAAAACTTCATGTTTCATTGTAGAAACCATATTCTGATCAAGACCTCCAAACCTTATAGGGTTTAGCAGGGGAGGATGAAATCGCGAAACAATACTTAACATCTAAATCTATTTATTTATTTATTTTTAATTAAATAATTATGAAATTACTATAATACTCCTTAAATTTTTTGAAAATGGCTGGGGGGCCATGGACCCCCATAGGCCCCATTGCCCCTCCGTCGCTGCGCATACATATACCAGATTTTCCGTATAAAAATATATCTCGAATAAATTTAAAAAAAATAGAACTTTCGCACCTATGAAATTTGGATCATAGTCTACAAATTCATTCAGCAATGTGATGAATTTGCCATATATATACTTTCACGATCTAAGAACTGAATATGGTTCTTATTTTATAAGATATATACTTGGACTCATTAGAATGGCTCCTAATATATATATATATATATATATATATATATATTCATGTTTATTTTATTAAAAACGTATACATCGTTCATCATCGATAATGTCATGCACAGAGATAGAATGGTGCTGTAACGTCTGATTCATGAATAGTTTGAAAGTCGCTGTTTATTTGGTATGGATGGATTTATTCATGTGTGGCTCTGCCCATAAACTGTTAGGAAAGCGTGCTACTACGTGGTACGTTTTCAACCTCTTTTAAGCAAGGTACATCACGTGTCTGTATTCCATATTGTATTTTTCGTCATCTATCCATCCAATTTAACTACCTAGATTTTAATTAAGCATTTAAGCACTCATTTCTTAATTTGATTTGCGATATTACCGGAAACTGTTAGGACTTCCCATCATTCTCTTAATTTGTTTCTTTTTAGTTATGTATTGGCCGTGATTTTGAGACATAATGTCTTTGTCATAATATGATTTAATTAGTAATTTTATACACCCTCCGTCCGCGATTAAATGTCCCATTTTACTATAAATGGACGTCCGCAATAAAATGTTACATTTCACTTTTACTA
>JAYDZE010297497.1:0-18760 GCA_034509125.1 Monilaria moniliformis | reverse complement strand
GAATTGAATTATAATACCAAAACTTCAAATTCAATTCCATATAATTATAATTCCAAATCAATTCCAAATCCATTTTATCAAACGGACCCTAAATGATTTTGGTAGGGTTTTGGTAATTTCATATGAACTGATATAGTTGTGGGAGTACCCTAATTTAGGGGAGTGAGAAATGGGCAATGGGCCATTCAAAGTGGGGAGGAATCTTGGAAGTGGACCTTCACCTAAATACCAAAAAGAACTACCCTACCAATATATAACCTATATTCCTAGCCCAAAAAGTGCATTGGATCATAGCTTAAAGGAAAATTAGTTTCTTTAAAAAAAAAAGAAATATGTTCATTTTCTTTTTTTTAGGGTTTTTTCTTTAAGATTTGCTTTTGCTCCTGCATCTCATCATTGTAATTGGTCTCCTTTTTAAATTTGTAATGCTAATAATGTTGATTTTTTTTTTTTGATACATAATGTTGATTGGTTGACCAAGAGCTTCAATCTCAATTTATTACCTAAAATTTCAATGATGCTTGTTTATTTTGATTTTTTTTCAAAAAATATGGTTGGTTGGCTCCCTTTTTATATCTTCACCTCGTTCATTACATTTGCATAAGTTACTCTCTATTTGAATATTTTGACATATTGATAGATAAAGGTATTAATTGACATAAACATATGTAATATAGTTTATCTTATCTTATCTACCCATAATCATAATAAAAATGGATTGTAGATCTAAACTCGAAATATTAGTGTTTAATGCGAACAATGTGATGAACCAAACTATATAGATAATCGATATAAATTGACCCGAAATTTAATTCAAATAGTACCTATGGTACGATGCGAGAGATAATTGAGTCGATTCTTTTGAATTCACAGATGCAATATTATTGTAACTTAGAATTCGGATTAAAGATATAATATATAACTAAAGTTTGAATAAACGATGAATTAGCAAGTATCAAATTTAACCAAGAAAAAACAAGTCTTTAATAAAAAGTGAGATTCTTAGAGTGAGTGAAGTTAATGGTTGAAAGCTTATCAATTTAAAGGGCTAGGTATAGTTTATGGCTCGAATTTTGTAGTGATTTGAAAATATGACCTGAACTTTAATTTTTTTTTTTAAAATAACATAAACTTTCATGAAATTTGTAAAAAATGCCCGAACTATAAAAAATGCAAAAAATCCCCATGAAAGATTTTAAAAATAGTCCGATTTTTAAAAAGTCGAAAAAATGCCTCGACCTTTGATTTAAGGTGTAAAAATAGTCCACCGTTTAACAATATACAAAACAAAAAACTTGAACTTTCATGAAAGTTTAAAAAATAGCCCGAACTTACGCTTTTGGGCTCAAACTATGACGTGAAAAACCCTTAGTTGACATGTATATTATGAGGAAATTCTCTATTCTACCTGGAGATGAACATCGTCATTTTAAGTTTAATAGTTGAAAGTGGTATTCAATGTTGTTGTACTATGATTTTGCCCGAAAGTGCAAGTCTTGGCTATTTTTACAATTTTCATGAAAAATTTGGGCTTTTTTCAGTATTTTGTTTAAAGGACAGGTCATTTCTACAACTTTCAAAACAGGTTATGACATTTTTTGATTTTATAAGATCGCCAGATTATTTTTACAACTTTCATTAAAAGTTTGCATTTATAAAAAATCAGGTAATTTTACAATTTTCATGAAAGTTCATAATATTCTTTAGTATTTTTTAAAAATTTGACCATTTTCACAAATTTCATAAAAATTTGTGTCATTTTTTGTATTTTTTTTTACGTTCAGGCCATTTTCACAAATCACTTCAAAATTCTAATCATAAATTATAATTAACCCTAATTTAAGCCTCACTATTTCTCCTCATCACTCATAGAATGCAAATGCAAAATAGATTGCTTAATTTCCCAAAGTATTAAAAAAATGAAAGATTCAAGATACCAATCAATATGCTCACAAATAAATTCAATATGAGCAAATTAAATCAATATTTTCATTAAATAAATAGTGCTCTATCAAAATCAATTGATCCAAACCTATGGCTATGCTACCTTATTTAGGTGATGTGTTTGCTTTAACAAAAAGTTGGATTCGGTCATTCAATAACATAGTAAATATCCATTCTAGTAATTATTGATTGTCAGGGGAATAATCTCAATTGTGTGCTACGAAAAGCACAAATTAAAAGCTGAAAAGGGCTATTCCAATTTACTGCAACGACTTTTCTTTTTAAATATTTTTTTGGAACTGATTTTTTTTTTTTTTTTTTTTTCTGATTTGAAACAATAACAAGTGAGAAATTGAAGTGTTGGTCATTGATATGACAATTGCTAAAACATAAAGTACAATTTGGTATTCATTGTTAATCATCCTTGATATCAATATTTTTTGTGATTAAGAAAAGAAAAAATATATAATTTGTAGAATAATCTTGATTTGATATGTCGGTTTCATAATATTTATTTTATTTGTGTAAAAAAATTAAGGGAAAATGTCATTTTCAAGTTGCAAGATAGGAAAAGAATTGGAATTGCTAAATCATGCAAGACATTATGAAACTAAACGAATCTAGAAAACAGAAGCGTTGGTGAATTTTGTAACTTATTATATTTTGAGTTTTTAAAACTAATCTCATTGGAATAATAATAATAATAATAATAATAATAATAATAATAATAATAATAATAATAATAATAATAATAATAATAATAATAAATAGGCACCGAGATGTATTTTTGATTAATTAGTCTTTTGACTCTTTTAGAGGGAAATTTCAGATGAATATAATATAAAATGGAGATGGGAGAAATGTAATCATAAGTCACAACAACCACACTAATAAGGAAACAATTTTGCTTTTCCTTGAAGGGAGTATTACAATTGAATAATCAATTATTATATCTCTTAATCCGTCTCTTTTTCCATATGTAGATAGTAATAAATTTTAATATTTAAAAAAAATATGGGATCGTAAAATGATGAGCAATTTCGTATATATTTAATTCTTGATATCATTGCCCATATATGTATTTTTGACCAACAAATGTTTGAAAAGATAACTTGAGGGGTCCAAAATAAAGAAGAAGTGCACTTTCAAAGGTTGGCTAGCTATTTTAATGAAAGGCTTCCCACTTGTATAGTTGGGCACCCAACCATGCATCTTAATAACTTAGGTAAAATAATATTTATATAGATGATCAATATATGGCTCGCCATCCATCTGTGAGTACATTTTACTCTTATTAGTATTTTTCTTTTTAACACAAGTCCACGTCAAATAAATGAATACAAAAAAAAACAAACTTTATTATTTATATAGTTTATAAATTTGATGTTCACGGGAAAATATAATTTATGAAATATTAAAAAGAAAAAATTGTTGATGTGAGTTATATTAGAAGTACTCACAAATAATGAGCGACATATCAGTCATATCATCTTATACTTCTTTAAAAAGGATTAATCCAATATTAACAAACAAGACAAAAAGATATAATAACTCAAGAAACTATATATATAGAATTCATTCAATGGATAATGAGATTACATATAATGATATGATTTTTCAAGCTTAATATTCACCGACTTTGATTATCTCATAAAGAAATACAAGACTTTTGTGCTGTTTTCGTTAGACTTAGACAGTTATAAACAAGAAAAAATATACATTAACTAGGACAAAAAAGTTATAAGAAACATAAGTACTTCAATTATAATCAGAAATATTCACCATGCTAACTAATAGTAATAGGCTATAGCTGTCTTTGACTCTTTTCTTTGCTTTATTGCCATTTAAACAGTGCTAAAACTCCAATTGCCACACATTTGAGGGGTCAAAAGGCAAATAACTATTTGTTGATGACCCATGCATTAATCCATCCGTAGGAGCTATCATCTTATTAATACAAAGTAGGCTTTAATCAATTTCTTTATCCTCATTATTTTGTAGAGTAGAAGCTCAAAACTTGTCAGTGGTCCCATTAAAAGCATTCCAATTGACAACTAATATGGCTAACCACCTCATTCAAGATTATTGCACAAAACCTCATTTTAATGTTGAAATCCCAACATTCTAAAAATGGTGTTGGCTAAAAACTGGTGACTATTTTTCAATCAATCCACGTAAAAGTATATTTTTTATAGACACTTAAAAGTATATTATTATAATTCGATTCGATTTTCTTCGGCTCGACTCCACTATACTAAACTTATTGAAATTATATAGGCCGACTTAATTGTTTTAGGTGATTAGAAGAAATTTTGTATAGGCTATTATAGATACATTCTGAATTAGAGTATACGTATTCATTAGAAAGAGAGTCATTAAGTAGTAGGGCATGACAACCTTGATAAGGACGGTGGACTATATATTCATTACGTGTACTTAAGCGTAAATAGGTCGGCTTAACTCTTTCCAGATCCAAAGGGTAACAGTTATTTGCTGGTGTGTTTCTGTTGATCCATTTTGAATAATTAATATCCAGGTTATCTAGCACTTAAAAATATCATTTTACATGTGTATTTTCGCGTCAAATTTATGACAATGTTATTCAATTTTACGATACCGATTTTTTTTTTTTTTTTTAAAGGATAGAGTTGCATAGTTTTTGTATGCTTGAACTATCAATTGGTCCAAGGAATTGAAGGATGAAAGATAATTTGAGAGATTTAATATTAGTAACATTTAGTAAGTGTATTGCCTATAAGTAATTTGCAAAGGGCCAAAATGAATGGATAGTTCCCAAAATTCAGTTTCGTATGCGCTCTCAAAAGAGCAACCAACATCCTCTCAAGCGTCCCATTCTCCAAAAACCCACGAGCACTCGCTAATAAAATAATAGTAATAGGCGTAATAAAATATAGAAATACATCAAGCTAGTCGATATAAATAAGATTTGTTGGGTCCCCCATCTTCCCTAATCAAATCAACCACAATCATATATCAATATAGTGAACATAAATTATTAGATGATGGAATGCACTATAATTTAATTTGACTTTATTCATCCAAAGAATATCGTTCAACTTCTAAGGTTTAAAATATTTCTAATCTGTCTAATTCCAAATATCAACTTTACTTGGAGTAGATCGTTTTACCTTCACTCAGTTTGATTTTTATATAAGTTTAAATTAAAATATGAATTAAATAGTTGACAGTGCACAAATATTATGTTTGCCAACTTTTGGGACATATTTGTTTGACAGGATTCTGTCTTGGAAAAATAATATAATTTCTAATTTTTTAATTTATCTGTTTGTTTGATTTTTCATCTAACAGATAAAGTAATAAGAATCTTGCAAAACAAGAAAAGTACTGTAAATTTCAAAGATTTTTATTTCCTAACTTTTCTTAGATATTCTTTTTCTTAATTTAGGATTCTTACATATTTAGATATTAATATTATTTTTATTATTTTATAATAATAAAAATTATTATTATATTATATTATTTATTGTTATTTGTTATCAATTAATAAAATCTCAATTTAATTTTCTAAATCATGGATCATACTTAATTATAATAATAATAATAATAACTTTTATTATTTATTATTTATTATTGTGTAATTTTTTAAATTATATATCGTACTTTATGTTGTATTATCTTATTATTATTATTAAAAAATTATTTTAATTATTAAATCTATTAGTTAATTAAATTAATTAATCAATATAAGTTCATAATTTTAATAATTTTTCTGTATATTTTCAAATACATGATAAGTAATCTATTAGAAATTATATTCTTCAACAACATTACTTTCCTGACAATCACACGAGTTCTTAGGAGTTTTGATATCATATCAAACCGATCATAACTAATAGATTTAAAATCGATATTGAAGACAGTAACTTCTAATTCTATTTCTACAAAACTTAAGTTATTCATGCGTGTACACGTTACACTATTTTTGGTGAGGTATTATGATTTACGCACGTTGAAATATAGAGTAGATGTACCCCCACACACAATCTTGAGCACTGCATGTTAGCATTTTTTCCCAATTTTTTTTTTATAAAAATCAAAAACGAATTTATTCTTTACTCATTCAACTTCAAATAAATGAATAAAAGTAATAATTAAAATTCTAATTTTTTATTTAATTTGTAAATTTTGACTATTATAGTCATGATTTTTTTAGAACTAAGTGAGAAATGCAATTAACCAACAACAGAAGAGTTCATAACAATTGGTAGAGGACCAATGAAAAAAAAAGAAATCAAACGATCAACGCAAGCTAACTTAGCTAATCTATCAACCACAGCGAAATTTTTATTTTTTTTAAAGCAGTTAAATTAATGGTGAATGCAATAATTTTATGCTTTAAGCACAGTGTTATCACATGGCAGCATGTTTTTATTAGTTCATCAATTAAAGGATATTATGGTAAATTCTAATTTATGTAATTTATTATATGGGATATGCAGATATAGTAACTACCATGTATATGGGGGTTTTCATATGGTAACTTACGAATTTTTAGGAATGAAATTTATTCAATTTATGTCATCCAATAATCTTCATAATACACATCAAATCTGTCGGCATGTTGGTGTGTTAATATTCAATCATTTTTTTTTTGTAATAATAAGAAATCAAAACCATTATAATGACATATATTATGTTGCGTAGTGATATCTATACAACATTATGCTTATATGCTTATTGTTTTTTATATAATGATATAGAAATAAGGAATAATGATATATCAAAAGTTTGGCAATGATATAATAACGATAATATGTGCTCAAATATGTTGTTATTTTATAAAATACATATCCATTGCATAGTTTACAAGGAATCACAATAAGAATTTAATAATATCATTATATATCATAAATAACCATACGTAGTCAAAATAGTTTTATCCTAATTTACCATCATACTATACAGATAACATCATTATTCAGTTAAGATATCATCATCATATATTGTCTATATATTTTCATATAATTAAGTTCTTGATTTGTGTTGGAGAATTGTAGACGACCACTAAATGACGTTTAGAATGAATGTTTGATCTTTGTAAAGATTTGAGAGATTTAGCAGGTGTTGGAGATCGTGTGTAGATATGGTATAACAATTACTCCATATTTTTCGCCACCTACCTAAATTATCGGGCAGATAATTTCAAATATAAGACTGTTTTACACTTTCAATGATATAACTTGCATGCTATAATGATGTTGTATTTCCTATAATCTAAAACGTACATTTCCCAATCCTAGGGTGTAGAATAGGTTTTAGTTATACATTTAGATAATGTTCTCACCCTAATGCACCTATAGATATATTGAATAGGAAACACTTGAAGCTATTATGTACCTTGTATAGGAGTATAAGATGATAAATTATAAATCCTTTTGAAGGAATATTAATTATAAATCAAGGTTTCGTCTGGTACGGGTGATTATATATGGTGTATAATATATCAATGACATCCTAATATCGTGTTTGGTACGAAACATAGTCCTTTATAAATTAAAAGTTCGTAAATATTACCTCTCAGGTGCTATAATTAATACAAATCTTAATTATAACAAATATTAAGTATATTTAATTTTAAAACATTTTACCAAACGATAAATTATATTTACTGATATTTTAATACATTATATTAAATATAATATTAATATATTATATAATAAAAGAATATCTCAATCAAATTTATAATATCTTATAACATGCTACATACAAACGAGCCTCAATAATATTATGTGTGTGGCCTTCACGTTGAGCTTAATATTTTCGATCTTGATTATATGATACACCAAACCGATATTATATAAATATACACCAACAATGGCTCTTTCAAACTACAGCCAATCTAGAAACATGTCGAATCAAACCCAAAATAAAAAGACATAAACTCCAACTCTCTTTCAACATTATTACAATTTCCGAGGGTGAAAATGGAAAACTAACCTTTCCCTTACAAGACTATATCCAACTTTTGAAATTTGTAGTTATGTGCGCCTATGTAATTAACCTTTTTGGCTGATGGAGTAACATGCAATAGGCGATTGTTGTACAATTTACTCGATTTGAAAGATTGGTAAAATTAATTAAATTGTAATTTTTCAATCATCAAATTGGGTTGGCATCCTTTGACACTTTCTATCCAACTATTTGTACTTTTTCAAATTTATATTAATTTTTAAAACCTATCAATTTTTTTAATGGGTACTAATTCTATCATCAGATTAATGGAATGACTAGTGAAATTCAAAGTATATTGAAGCTTTTTGAAATCCATGATCTAGGTTGCCCACCTATATTTTTAATTTTTATTGTTGTGTATTCGTAATCTATAGCGTCAATTATCCAACTCAATCACTTCGTCACCAAATATCTGCCAAAAAATAGATAACATGAATTGATAACCCAGACCACGAACTTCAAAAACTCTCAATCTATTTTAAATTTAAAAAATCTTTCAATTATTCTAATGATGAAAATTGGCACACGAAAATAACATATGGAATAAAACTAATAAACTGTATAGATTATGATAAAATGGAAAACAATCCCAAAATATTAGAATGGAATGTGATATTATCCCTTACATTCACTAATCATATCAATTAGACCATCTTAATCTATTGAAAAAGTTCATTTTTTTACCATCTCGTTATTACAAATCATATTAGAAACTGTGGCCAAGTAATTTTTTCAAATAAAAAATCAATCAGAAGAGGAGATATATATGAGCCTTTACTATGATTGATGGGTCCAAAGTGGCAATAATAAAAGAAGACCGCTTCAAAAATCACGTGGGTTTGTTTATCGTAACGTCTTGAGGGAGAATCATATTTTGTACGACCAAAATAATGAAAAAAGAGTAGAGTGGAAAAAATAAAAATAAAAAAATAAGAGGGGAAAAAAGAATCTTGGAAAGGAATGCAAAAGGAATAGTAAAAAGAGTTTTTCGGTGGCCTAAAAAGACTGATTTATAGTACAACAACTACAAATTCAAAGGAAGAATCCCATCATTTTATTCCTTTTATGAAACAAAAAAGATTTAAAACGAAAAAGATGGGGAAAAAAGGAACAAAAAAAAAAAAAGGTGGTGCAGGAGACATTTAACTTGAAAATACATTATGTGTTGCAATCATCGTCTATTTTACTCCTTGCCGGAAAATAAAAGAAATGTAACATGTGTCATAAATGTTCTTCTCTAATTTTGAACCCTATACTTTATCACTTCAAAAAATCTATGCTCTAAAATCTTGTAAGTCATCTTCAAAATGAAAATCGAAAAGTGTGTAGACTACTACATATATACATGCATCTAGGAGAAAACAAAGCCCCACAAATTTCAATAGAATGGAGAAGAAGTAAAGGAAACAAATTCAGTTGCTCGAGGAAGAAAAGGAGGAAACAAGTGCCTATAAATCCAAAATGGAAGAACAAGAGGAAACACAAAATAAAAATAAAAATTGAGGAACAAATTCAAGAGAGAGAGAGGGGGAGTAGACTTATCTTAGGTTGCCCAATCCTAGTCATTCTTGGTCAAACATTTTACAAACCAATGAAGCTCATATCTTAGCATCATTAAGAACATTGTCCAAGAGGCCAGATTTTGAACTACCAACTTCCCAATTTTTATATTTCTTTTACTAGGAAATAGTAAAAGGAAAAAAGAAAAAAGGAAAAGGAAAGCCTCCCTCTCATGATTTGTAAGAATGTTGTGTAATTTACATAATCTCATATTTCATTTTAAACACAGTAAAGTCATGTAACATATATCAATGGATCAAAATTGAGAAGCGACTTATCACTAATACAACACATAACGACGACGTTGTATTTACGAAACTCAGTTACAACACGGTACGAAATAGAGGATCAAGCATAAGGCAAGAAGGAAGCTAGGAATTGGAATAGAGCTCATGAGGATTTCATGTCCCTTAAGTTTTGCATGCTTTCTCTCTCATCCCTTTACTTCTTGAGAGATAGAGAGGGGAGAGAGATGTGATTTTGTTTTCCCCTTCTTCTTTTCTTTCTCCCCTCTTTTCTTCTCCCTTTCTGCCCATTAAACAATCAAAATGGCAGATTACCAATCATCCTTTCCTCTCATTAGGAAACAATCATCATTGCACCCAACAATCCTTTTCC
The DNA here is from genome assembly GCA_034509125.1 of Monilaria moniliformis. NCBI lineage: Eukaryota > Viridiplantae > Streptophyta > Magnoliopsida > Caryophyllales > Aizoaceae > Monilaria > Monilaria moniliformis. Next base: position 8,644 of record JAYDZE010297497.1, on the reverse strand, counting down.
AACCTTAGAAACCTCAGCTTCTAAGATTGTTTTTCCATCCCCATTCCCATTCCCATAATCCAATTCTTTCCTTTCCATCTCTCTCTCTCTCTTAAATACCTCTCTCTCCACCCTCACTTCTTCTTCCCTCTCCAAAACCCCTCTCTCTCTCACACACACACACCCTTTATGATGGATCCTTCATCAACCAACTCTGTGAATGGCTTCTATAACTTCCTAACACGCGGCATAGACGACCTGGAACGAGCTTTTATGTCGAACAGCTTCATGTCTATCCAGTTCCTTCAAAGAGCCCTCTCCCTCCTCAGATCATTCCACACACAGTTAACCCTCCTAGTGCAGAAACTTCACCTCCCAGTAGGTGAAAAATGGCTCGACGAATACATGGATGAAAGCTCTAAGCTCTGGGAAATCTGCCACGTGCTCAAACAAGGCGTTTCAAGCATGGAGAATTACTACTCCGCGGGCTTCAACATCGTCGCCTCCCTCGACGCCCACCGCCGCCTCAGCCCGCAGCTGGCCCGCCAGGTACAATCAAGATTCACCCTTTCACCAAAAGATCGAATTTTTATTAATGGGGTCCTCACGAATTTACCAACTATCAATCTTTAACCAAAATGATCGAATTTTTATTAATGGGATCGTGTTAAATTTACGAATTCTTGATTTTCTTTTTCTGATTGGGGCGCAGGTGATTCGGGCTATATCGGGCTGCAAAAGGGAGGCGGTGGGCCTGGAGGAGGAGAATCGGGCCTTGATGGAGACGAGAATCGAGCCATTATCTCTGAAATTCGACGACAAAGTTTCAATTGAATCGAAGCTGAACGGGTTCAACGGATTCAGAGGAGTTTTATACGCGATGCGGAACGTGAGCTCGCTGCTGCTAATGATCCTGTTATACGGGCTGGTCTACTGTTGGCCCGAGCCCGACGGCGGCGGCGAGGGCTGTCTCTTCTTCGGCTCGGCCTTCATGATCTCGACGGCGCGGCTGCAGCGGCGGGTGGCGGCGGAGATCGGCCAGATCACGGGCCGGTCCGGGGTGCTTCTGCACGAGTTCCGGCGGTCGCGGGCCGCCATGGACGAGCTGCGGGCCGAGCTCGAGCGGCGGTGCGCGACGGCGGATTGGGAGCCCGAGGGGGGGCTGAGAGAGAGGGTGGAGGTTTTGAAGGGTAATTTCGGAATTTTGAGGGCTGGGGCTGAGAATATTGTGGGGCAGCTTGATGATTTCTTTGATGAGATTGTTGAAGGGAGGAAGAAGCTCTTGGATTTCTGCAGTAATAGGTAGATTGTTTTTTTTCTTTCTATTTTTGTTTTTTTTTTTGGAAAAGAAAATTTCAAGAAATGTGAGCAAAATATAAGTTTTTTAATGGGAAGAAAGAAAAGAATATCAGAAGTACTGTAACTTATTTTTATTTTTAGTTTCTTTGGTTCTTTTACACCCTCTCTCTCTTTATATCCATCCATAGATAAGCTTGAAGAATCTCTTTCATGTTCCATTTTTTTAAAGCAGCTATCTTTCTTGTAAGAAATCAAAAGGGGAATATGTGGAAAGTAAAAATAAAAAGATAATAAGGTTAATTGCTAAAAAGATACACGGAGTTTGACGAGATTTCGATATTGAATGCATTTTATAAATTGTTCTAACAATGTTATTGTTTTTTAATTTGTAGCAAAATAGACACTACTGTACTGTGTATTTCCGCAAATTATTTGACCTCAATACTGAATATATGCCAGATTTTTTCATTTTTCCGTTTGTGTGAAGAAATTGGAAATATCTAGTTTGCTATGAATTGAAAAAATATATTTCACCCATCCCATTTTCAATAGGCTTTAAAGTTAGGGATGTTAAGAAACAAATGTTTATAATAAATAATGAGAACTGAGATAACTTTTTTTTGATAATGTATTTATCTAAAAAGTATGAAAGATAAAATTAATTTTGATGTAAATAATAAATTATATTGGAGTGTTTGTTATTTTTAAATTTTTATTTTAAATAGTGATATATTGAATTAGGACATTCAAATAAGGCAAGATGACCTATTGAAATGAATGGAGGAAGTATTTATTAGGTGTCGAAAACTAAAATGTTGATGATTTATTTATCTATTAACCCAAAAATAAATAAATGAACGGAAAGAGTAAAAACAGATTTTTGAATCACGAATTTTCATAAATGAAATATGGTAGGGGAGAAAAAGGAAACATGACATGACTGCGACAAGCTACAATGCAAGATGAAACATATATCAACCAAGCATAAAAGTAGTGTTTGTGTCTTCCATTTCAAGAAAGCAGTGAAACACAAAAGCATGGAAACTTCTTGCTGTAAACAAACATGGGTAATTTCTTTTTTAATGTAATAATATGTTATTGAAATTTGGAACAATTTGTGGTTGCATATTCTTGCAACATAGTGATGGATTGTGGCAGTGGTTTGAATAATTCTGGTTGCTGTAATGGAAATGATGTTTAGGAGGAATGATGAAAGTGGTGGAATGGTTTTGGAGCAGTAACAAAAAAGACTGTTAGATTCTTGGATTTGGCTTTAATGTCAAAAGCAAGATGCATTTTTTGCAATATGTGAAGCTTTTGTCTGATTCACTCTCCCCTCTGATAGCAATGGGTTTGGTGATCATCAAAAAGACTTTTTCCCCATCTCAAAATCCACACTCTCGATTCTTAGAACCTTTATTCTCGGTCATTGAAAATGTTAATCGGGTCAATCTACTTGGTTTCGAGTTAGTTATATTAGATTGTTGTTGGGTTATCATGTTCTTGTAAATTGGATTTATTTATTTTTCAGGCTAGATTTTTTTTACTATAATTTTCTTTCCCTTTTTTATTCAATTTATTCAGATCAGTATCTGGTTTTGATCTATGTAGTGTACGATAATTGAAGGAGATAAACATTATTGCCTAGCACAAATTGTGCGCCTAATTTCTTCATAGATGCTCACACCTTTAATAATATAAGTTTCATATATTTCATTTCCAAATATAGATACTCTAATAAAAGTCATGCCTTTCAGTTGAGGATATTTTCACCCTATTAGATCTTTCAATACCGAAAACTGAGTTGAATCTAGAAATGAAAATGAAATTAATTTATAAGGTACTATTATGTGATTGTAGAAAATATAGCACATTTTTTTATTATTAAAACATATTTTGCACTACACAATGATATTTATCCGTGCTTAAACGTTGGGATCTCACTCTTGAAGTTAAGACATAAAATTTTGAGGTAATAATCTTAGTGGAATGAAAGCAAAAACAAATTAGATTAAAAAAGTGAATAGAAGGCACATCCCTTTTGGTTGTGTAGTTTCGAGATGTATTAAAAGTTGTGATTTAACTTGGTGCCACCTTTTACTTTATATCATATTAAACACTAAGACCAAGGGTAACAGGATTATTACGCCTCTTCCTATACTCATTTATGAAGCCCTTCATTTTAAGTAATACCATAAATAAATATAAATTAATCCATACTTATTTTGATGGAGTACTCTATTATAATTTTATTTATTTATTTTATCCTTATAAAAAATCATGAATATTTAATATTATGTTTTTATCAATTTATCATATCACTTAGAGTAAATGCATATATATATAATATAATTCAGATTCTTTTAATTATTTATTTAATTGTCTGGCCGCTTTGAATTTGAAGCATCATGACTAATTTTGTTCCTAGACTATATTTTATTATTTTTTCAAGATGAAATTGTCTATTTAACCTCTCAAAATAATACACGTCATTATTTGAATTTATATCTTATGATATATTTCGAATCATAAATATTAACAAGATTACAAATGTCACTAAAATATAAATTTAAATGTGAGTCTCAATATTTCTTCATAGACATCTAGACAATGAAAACTTTTTCTACAAATATAAAAGGTCTAGTAATCAAATTTCACAGTCCTTTCACTAAGTCAAATTTTAAAAAAAAAAAATAGGAATGTGAGTCCATGTCATGCAGAACTTCGAAAAGAAACTCCAATTGCCTCTTGTGACCTTGTCTCACCGCACACACTGAGATAGTGAGATGGACGAAACACACATCAATTCCAAGACGATTTTATTCCTTGGTGCCATTTTCTTCCCCTTTTTAGGGGATTGAACTCTGCAGAGGGAATATAATATAATACTGCAAAAACAATTAAAAAATTTGCAAATTCTAACCGGTTCTATGCTTTTTGTCCCTCACCGGAAATTCATGCCCTGCCTCTACCTTCCTTAACACAACCATTTCACTCAATTAAATATTTAATTAAATTAATCCATTATGATGCAGTCAAAAATTAAAATACACACAACTGCAAACACATATGCCTTGTGTTTGTTGTTCAGACAACATATTTTGTCTTCCAACTACTCCAGTTTTTGATTTGGGTCTTGTTGAGCCCTATCTATTTGTGACCTGATGCTCACTACCACATTGGTGGTTTTGAGCCTTTCTTTCGATAAAAAAAAAAACTAATCCAGTTTTTGACTCATTCCATGCAGATTATATCTTATTATTCTGTTACACAATCTTCAAGTAAGATCCCATTTACCAGAAAATTAATTTCAGAGAATATGGAGAGAGTGATTTAAGTTTTGAGAGTATATATACACATTTGAAACACCAGGGTGTCACAAACTCAACTAACACACACAGAATATTTCCAAAATAAAGAATTTAATTAGTTTGAGTCAAGAGATAAGTTTTGATATTTAATTGTGCTGACCTCATCTTGAGAATCAAATAAGGTTGCCTCTTTTATATTGTAACTTGCTACTTTATGTGGAGTCGATTATTATAAGAACCTTTGCAGAACCATTTTGCCATGAAACTGCACAACTATTCATCAACAGGGCGCGAGCATAACCGAACTGACACGGATTCGCCACATCTATACCAGAAGTTTCGATTATAAAGGATTTCATTTTCGGTTAAGCATATTCAAAATGATTTTTGTTCCGGTAGGTAGTTTCGACCTAAACTGATACTCTCCCGTCCCTGAATAGAAGTCTCATTTTGCTATTTTGGGTTGTCCCTCCAATAAATACTCAATCTATTTTTACTATTTTTGTGAGTAGAACTCATATTCAATTAATTTATTTCACTCACATTCCACTATAAAACTACGTGAAACTTATATTCTACTATTTTATTCAACTCATATTCCACTATAAAACCATTATAAAAGTGTGACCTACATTCCATCCATAACACACTCAATTAATTCCTTAAAGCCCATGCCGAAAAAAGTGGGACTTCTATTAGGAGACACGGAGGGAGTACTATATATTAATTTTTAAAATAAATAAAATAACTACAATTTCTCATTAAATTCTAAGAGTGGATAAAATTTCTGTAAATGTAAGTCCGTCGATTTGGTGTATTCTTTAGAAAGAGTGCAAAGAAAATGAAAAACTAAATGGGGTTGAAACGGAAACCGAACCTTGGACTTCGTTTAGGTGTGGCTGAAAGTTAGGTTCGTTTCGGCCGAATTTTTTAGAAATTTCGGTCCATAGGTTTGATCAGCTCGTTTTTCGACCGAACTGGCCACATGCTCACGGCTCACCCCTGAGTTACTAATCAAGCATGAGGTTTATAAAAGACTCTCCATAATTAAATTAAATGTAGTACCAAACTCATGGAAAAGTTTCCCAACAATCAACTATCAGTTTCACAAAGAATTAGTTTCTACGATTATGTAGGATTTCAATCAGGAGGTTCTGTTTTACTATCTAGCCTGATAGATGTTGCTCTAGTTTGTAAGCGAAGGAGGCGCCGAAGTGCACACGTTCGACCTACATCTAAACATGACTAGAGAGATGATCCTACATTTCTAACCAAATTAAGTAAATAAAGATGCATAAACCTTTCCAGACTTCCACTTGGAAGACAGGGGAATCGGAGCATAAGATTTCTCAAAGTCTCTAACTTTAGTAAACGTTGTAACACCAACTCTTTTGTAACCAACAAAAGACGATGCAAGACGTCTCTGTTTGTTTATTGATTAGGGGTGGTTAGATGATATACACGTACATGCATAGAGTGATGCACAATGATGTATAACTGAATTCTATAATTAAACTCCCTTGGTTCAATTTTCCAGCATCAGGCTCCGGTCTGATGTAGGCTACATTTTTCTTTAGGGTTCTACTAGGGACGACGGTTAAACAAGAACTAAAGCGTTGTGTACATGTTATGATAGGTAATGACGTTCGGATAATGGAGGTTGAAGAAGAGATAGCACAATCCGAGATAGCGAAAGACGGTGAAGATGATAAACGCAAAGACAAGCACATATCAGACAAGGAGCGTCGAACATACATGCGACGTAGCAATCGCGTGAAAGTCCAGCATGGCAAAAAGACTATAGATTATAGAATCCTAATTAGTTACGTATCTTTATTTTAGTTAAGTGTTTTTATTTTGCTTTGGATAGTTTTTACCTACGTATGGGATATACATCCATATAATTTGTAATCTAAGTTAATTAGGGTCCCTAGATATATAGGTGTCGAATCTTTCATAATGAATTAAGGAAGAATTAATCAAAATCCAACTATTCCTCATGCGTATTCTCTCTATAGGCTTTCTCCTCTTCTTCGTCCCTTATTTTGGAGCTTGAAAGTGCTCAAAGCTTTCTCTTATCTTCGTTCGTATCAGTACAACAGCAAGGAAGCCGCGAACAACACTAATTTATGTAAAACATTCTCACAACAAATTCTGAAAACAAAGCCTAGAAACGTCAAGTGGTACCCCTAACTATTAGATAAGTTGTTTAACCTATGAGAACCAATAAACTAATCCAACATGCAGCTGCATACAAAATCTCAGAACCAACATTCCAATATAAAGATCTTTTCATCGTATCACAAGATACTTAATACTTGCATCATGCGAAGCCAAGTCACTTGATAGCATGCTAATCATTTGTGACATTACATATTCCTCAACTTTTCTGAGCTAATCATGGATATCATTTACCATAACTAGTCATATTTGATATACTGCGAGAGCTAAAAAAAGCTTCCAACTTCACTTCTACGAGAGGTAAAAGCCCCATTAGGCAAGTCACGTGCGATGGGCTCGACCAGAAAAGGCGCCAATAATGACTAACTTCTAGTTTTCGTTACACAAAATCTAGAGGTTCTTCCCTTAAATCTCAACTGATTAATCCAAATAATTTTACATCTTGGGACCCTATATTTCTCTAATCTCTCGGCTCAATTCTTTCATCGAATTTCATCACATAAATATCTCAAAAGGGGACTTAAATTCATCGAAATTGAGCCCCGCCAATCAGCTTCCTTCTGTCAAATATATGTCTTGTACATAAATATATACAATCGTGTGAAAAATTGATATCATTATAAATATAGACCGTCATATATTATTCATATCAAAATTTCAAATCAAATATCCTCTAAAAAATTGAATCACTTAAATTTGACCAATAATGTTAGGATTTCTTTGTTTTAGTATACTGAACTACTTTTTGCAGGATGAAATAAATAAAATAAACAAGGCTACAAGAAATAAAACAAAAACGACCACTACGACAAAAAAGTAAAACAAAAAAAATGTTTGGGAAAATAAATTAATTTATCTATTTTATAAAATTTATAAAACACTTATAATAAGAAAATTATGAATATATTCTTATGAATGTACGAAATAAAATAAAAACAAAAACTATCTTCTCCAAAAATTAGGCACAATTGTAATAGTAGCAGTTTTTTAAGGATTAAATCAATGAAATATTTCATAAAATAATATATATATATAGGAGGGACTAATTGGTTATGGAATAAAATCATTAATAATATAGCTAATTAAAAAAATTGATCCAATTCATTTCAAAATTATGAGGCATTATGTAAATACAAGTTATGTTAATTTATGTTTTCTCCTTTTAAAACTACGTTGTTAAGTAAATCATTTTGGACCAATATCTCGACCATCCAATTCTTTCTTGAATAGACCATTAGATTTAAGGAAACTCAAAAGGCTGTTTTTTAAGGACTACAGACATAGGCGACCAACTTGAACAGTTGATAATGTATTTAATCCAAGAATAGACGTCTAAATTAATAATACATGTAATAATGAATGAAGTAAATCAATATTGGAAGAATGATAAAAATTGAGGACTTAGAATTGCACCAAATATATCAATTTAACAAATCATGATGTTCTTTAAAGCTAACTTGATACAGAAAATATCACGTGGTCAAGCTGGATCACGTTTTTAGGAATACCCACTAACAAAGAGCCGATTTTTGAAGCCCAAAATTGATTCTGAAATTCTATGACTAAGACTCGAAATCTGCTAACATCTCTCTAAGACGCACATTTTTCCTAACTACACTTGGAATCCATGTTACAAACTTGAATGTCTCCTACAAGAAATTCGAAGGACAAATACCACAGCCACAGGAGGTCAAGATCATTGGCTACTGCATTAATAAAGACATCAAAGATTTGCTCTATGAGTACATGCCTAATGGCAGCCTCGAGGAATGACTATATTCCGGTGACTGCTTCTTTTTGGAAAGATAGATAAATCCCAATATTTGTGGATAAGATTAGAAATATATCAAATCCCTTTTAATTAGGAAGTTAGC
>JAYDZE010297386.1:0-18765 GCA_034509125.1 Monilaria moniliformis | reverse complement strand
CGGTTACTGCTTATACGGTTATCGGGTAACCGATAACCGGCCGGTTCCGGTTCGGTTATCGGTTACACCGGTAACCGTATAAGCAGCCCTAATTGCAATGCCTACAATATGTGAAGGATGAGGTTATGAAATTTATGAAGAAGAAAAAGGATGCTAAAATACAGCAAGTTTTCATGTCATCATCAAATTCAGCAAGTATATCAGATTTGAGCACTTAACCTTTCGAAAATGAGAAGAAAATGATGTTATCGGCCCATTTAAACTAAAAACGCCTAGAACAAAAGGCACTTCAGATGTGTATTTCAATCATGATCCACCAAAAGCAGTTCAAATACAAAAATTAAACAAAGGAAAACAACAAACAATTAATGAAATTTTACGTGATAAGGTTTGTAGCAATTATGATAAATGACTTTATAATGATGGAAAGTTTGGTTCAAGCTTGAAGCCACCAAGTTATCACGAATTGAGAGTGCATTTGCTCAACAAATAAGTTGATGATGTGATGAATATAGTACAAAGTCATAGAGTGCCCTATTATATTTGATGGGCGGCATGACTCGATTTCTCAAAAAGAAATTATCAACTTCTTATTCAACTCTCGTAAAGGTTCAGTTTTATCAAATCTGTTGATGTGTATGTGATTGTGAAATATGTAAATGCCTTGTCAATGCTTGAAGAGATGGTTGATTATTGGATAGGATAATGTGATCCAAATTGTAGCTGATAATGCTTCTAATTGCAAGAAAGTTGAACTGATGTTGCAAGTGAAGAAACCCACTTTATTTTGTTCTTCATGTGCAGTACACTGCATCGATTTGATGATTGATGATATTGGTAAAATATCTATTGTCAATGGTGCGATAAAAAAACCAATAGCTTTGACTAGTTTTATTTATAACAAAATTGGTGTCTTGAATATGATGAGAAAATATACAAATAAGAAGGAGTTGGCTTCATTTACAACAAAATTGGTGTGCTGAGTATGCTAAGAAAATATACAAATAAGAAGAAGTTGCTAAGGCCTGCTATTACCATATTTGTCAAATCCTTTGTCACCTTGAAGTCCATCCATAACCATAGGCATAATCTAGCTATGAATGGAGTAATAGCCAGTGGTACAAAGAGTCAACCCAACTGTCTGTTGAATGATAATTATTGGAGGTACGTCATCTATGCTCTGAAATTGACTTGTCCTCTTGTCGATGTGTTGAGAATGATTGATATTCAGCGTAAACCCTCTATGAGTTATATTTATGAGGTTATGGATGAGTGTAAAGAAGCTATTTCCAAGTATTTAAAAGAGTTGTCAAAAGCGCGCTTAGGGCGCGGGCTGCACGGCACGCAGACGGAATCGCTTCCAAGGTGGCTGGGGAGTGCGACATCCGGGGGGCCGGGGGGCAGGGTGGGCGCGCTTGGGCGTAGTGGGGGCGGCTGAAGCGCACCTAGAGCGTGACTTGGGGTGACGGTGGAAGGGAAGTAGCCGGCGGCTGGAGGGAAAAGAGTGAGGTGTGGAGTTGCAGAGAGAAGAACGAGGCGTGGAGTTGCAGACAAAGAGAAGAGAGATGTGCATAATTAGGTTTAGGGTTTTACTTGACATTATTAATACTAAAGGGCCTTCTTTAGGAACGTGTATATATTAGTGGCCCAACTTGATATAAAAAGCCGAGTCTGAAATAAAATAAACTAAAAGCCCATTTTTCATTAAAACCCCTAAACACTCTCGTTGCAACTCTAGTGTCGTTGAAGACCTAGCCATTGGCACCCTCATTCGTGGGGCACGCGCCCCGTCGCCCCGCGCTCCGGATTCTCATCTAATCGCCCAAGTGCGCCCCGCGCTCCTAACAACACTGGTATTTAATGGAAATGAAGAAAATTATAAGAGAGCATTAGAAATCATTAATTCTAGGTGAAATGATTAATTGCACAAACCATTATCTGTTGCAGGACATTACTTGATTTCAGGTGTCTTTTATGCGAATGTACAAGATTTTTTTACCTGTGGTTAGATCATGGGAGGTATTTATGAATATGTTCAAAAATTGGTTCCCGATCCATGTATTCAAGACAAGATCATGAAGGATGAAATGACTTTGTATCGGGAGACTGTCTTTTATTTCAGAACTCATATGGCTATCCAACACATAGATGATATGGCACCCGAATAATACCAATTATTTTTTTCATTAAATTATTTATTTGATTGGTAAATGATATGTTAGATATTTATATTTCTTGTTTCATTCAGTTGAACGGTGGAAATCTTATAGGTGTGTTGCACCCTATTCGCAGATATTAATAATTCGAGTCTTGAGCCTCACTTGTTGTGCTACTGGTTGTGAGAGGAATTGACGTGTTTTTTGAATAGGTAAATAATTGAAATTTAGACAATCTCTAGTATAAATAAATAACATCATTGCCAATATTTTTGAAGAAATTAATACATGTCTTGTATTTTCCTTTTCATTCTTAGGTTTATAGCCAAAAGAAGAATCGCCTAGCACAAGGAAAATTGAATAACTTGGTGAATATGAGGTAGAATAGAGCACTTAGGCATAGATTCAATGTAAGCAACACCATTGATCTTATTCTTCTAAATGAAATTGATGACAGTATCGAATGGTTACTTGGGAGGATGGAAGAATGAGGATAATGGAGATGATAATTTGGTCTTTGAAAATGATTCACTAACATGGAGAGCAGTTCGTAGAGCTTCTGATGTGTTGGAGCCCTTACACCATACTAGAGGTAGCATAAATGTAAGGGGAAAAGCTTCAAACTCTTAAGTCTACTTATACTCTTGGATATAAACATGATGAGAACGAAGATATTAATTTGGTTGGGTCTAATGAAGGAGAAAAGGAACAACATTTCAGTAATGATGATTTAATTTAGTTATTTCTTTTGTATAATGCAATTTGTTTTGAGAATTTTCTATTTTTGGATTACTAAAAAGTATGAATTGTTTTAATTTATTTACATGAATCATTTTATATTTTATTTGCCATAAATGAATTGTCCTAGTGTAGATTGACTCATTTTTGAACTGTTAGTGCGCTCCGATTCAAAGGAGGCGCCCCGTCGCCCCGCGCCTCGAAATTTTACCTCATCGCTCTGACGCGCCCTGACAACACTGTTATGCGTGTTTGTGTGGGCACGCTATGCACATTTTTTGCGCACATAAAAGATGCCCTAATGCAGAGTCTATCAAAACTTCTGCAGTCAGCTTAAGTTGAAAGTGTGATTTGTAACTATGTCCAACAACCTATCGTGATAACTGGTATGCATAAATTTGATAGAAATGTCGATCTCCCACTCCACTCTTCCAACAATTATCCATATTTAGGAAATATAACAACTAAGGAAAACATATTACATATTGCGGAGGTGAAAAGTATGCCTTCATAGTCGTCAAATGCTTCGCCATTCTTTTCTGGTGGAGCACCTTCTTTGCTACTATTCTCTTTCTCTTTATAGAAATTTCTTAAAAAATATTCTTTTGTATTCTCTCTTCGATTGACTTCAATTTTATCTTCGATTTTCCCGGTGAGTGGGGTGGGTTTGTGTTTGGTTCGATTGGGGTCGTCGAAAATGGCTTGGAAGGGCCGACTCTTTTCAATTTTCGGCCACCACTTTGGCCGGTTCGAATAAGGATTCATTGCCGCAAAATGGACAATATGAATATTGAAAACTTACAGCATATATAGAGTAATTGATTCTCAATTTGACTTAATAATTAATTTATTTAAATGTAATTGATCAATTTTGCTTAATAGCTAATTTATCTCAAATTAGCTTAATTATTAATGGCAAGTTAATAATTCATTTCATTTCTACATTTGTATCGTAAATTAATAATTCAGTTGAATTTAATTATTTAATTCATTTGATTTCTTAATTATTAATTATAAGTTAATAATTCATCAATCTAAATTTATATTATTTAAATAATTTATCAATACTAAAATAAGATAAATATGTTTATATTCTTAATAAGGGTAAAAATGACATCTCACATCTTATGAATAATATAATTTAACTTACTAAACATTATACTTATTTTTATATTAATTTTTATCTTACCTACTAAACAATAAGATAAAATTTTTAACTTGTTGCTACAGTAAATCATTATCTTAAAGCCTATCTTGATTTATTTATATCGTCATATGTCAACATGTCTACCAAACGATTCGTAACAAATATGTCACAAACAATGATTAATTAGGATTTGATACTCAAAAGTTGTAACGAATTAATAATTCTGTCTTTGAATTCAAATCTTGACATTTGATTATTGATGAGTTATCACTTCTCTACGAGGTCGATTGGGAATAAAAGATCAAATAAATTAAACGTCGCCATTTTGGTTTTATTTGATGTTATTTTTTCCTATCACATCATATCTCCGACAGACGGGACTCAACACTCGTACACCTGAAATTTTGACGTATTATAGATTTACTCTGTGCATATTTATTTTGTGAAAGTGAAAAAAACAGATTCACATCATATCTCCACTAAAATATAATACAAAAAAGCCCAACAATATTGTTGCTACGGCTGAACAGTCTTGAAATAAATGTGTTATATACACTTTAGATAAACCTACGACTGCGCTTAAAAACCTGCCTTAATCCAACATGACACAAAAATTGGTGTGACAACATCTAACAGTGAGACAAGATTCAGATCCAAACTGATATTCAAAGACATTTTTATAATTTGACATACCACTAAATATAGGTTTAAATATATATTTTGACCAAAGTCAACGGTCTAACACGAGACTCTCCCTAACAACAAACATTATCTAGGACCTGACAGCTCAATGGCCTCAATGACGAACGATGACTCATCACAAGTTTCGTTGAAATTCAACGAGAAACTAAACGTCCGACCTTGACATAGGTCGACGCCCCCCTGCGCCTCCGGCTGCTCCGACTGCCCGTTTATCCCTTCCAAGATCTTCAAGACCTGTGACATTTTAGGCCGGAGATCTGGATGCGACTGAGTACACTGCAGGGCGAGTTCCACGGCCTTCTCCAGCTCATTCGAGTCGAAACATCCCTTTAAATTCTTATCTATGAGCTCTTCGAGTTTCTTCTCCGCATACAAAGTTCTAACCTACATGATCCCAATAAATCAGCTCAAGTTAGGGCATGTGTTGCATATGGTAAGGAGAAATTCGAAGACGAAGACGAAGACTCATCTGCTTACCCAGTCGAGGATCATTCCTCGCTGCACCTGCCCGTTGGATGCATTGGCGGCATCCAATGCCTTCTGCCCCGTGATAAGCTCGAGCAGCAGTATTCCAAACCCGAAAACATCAGTCTTGTCCGAGGATTGGCCGGTTGAGAGATACTCCGGCGCGATATGCCCGACAGTGCCACGGACCGCCGTGGTCACGTGCGAGTCTCGAGGATCTAAAAGCTTAGCCAGACCGAAATCTCCAACAACCGCCTCAAAACTCTCATCAAGCAAGATGTTTGCAGCCTTGACATCTCTGTGGATGATTTTCGGATTGCATTGCTCGTGTAGGTATAGAAGACCACGAGAGGCTCCGAGAGCAATGTGTATTCGCTTGCCCCATTCGAGAGACGGCTTCTCCTGTGCAGGATCTGTTGACACACACACGAGTTAAGACCATCCATCATTGATGAAAATGCAGAGACAGTGAAATCTAGTAATGTAACAAACCTCGGAGACGATCTGCAACACTGCCGTTAGGCATATAGGGATAAACGAGTAGCTTTTCCTCGGTGGTCATGCAGAATCCATATAAACGGAGAAGGTTTCGATGCAGAGCCAATCCTATCATCTCGACTTCGGTCTGAAATTGCACTTCCCCGGTGAAGCTCGGGTCTTTCAGTCTTTTCACTGCTACCACCGTTTTATTTGGAAGAACGCCTCTGTAAACCACTCCGAATCCTCCTTGCCCGAGTATGTTCTTAGGGTTGAAGTTGCTCGTTGCTGTTTGTAACTCGCGTAGTGAGAAACGTTTCAGCTGTCCGATGTTGAACTCGTAGTCTTGCTGCACTGCACATTCAGATTATCGACATGAGATGGTTTCATTATTGTCTTTTTAGGCAAAAACTTGTGTACATCTGAGTGTACGAAGCATCCACCCCAATTAGGGCTCATCAATCCCCAATCAGGGTTTAGTAATAACAATTAGTATTTAATTATGGTAGCGGACGAAGAAAGAGATATGAGGGCAATGAGGAGGTACCGTATGTTTTGTAGAGGACGCGTGACCTGTACAAGTGCACCCAACATACGAGGAGTAAGATAGAAACGAGAAACGCGCAACTGACTCCGGCTACAACAGCAACAACTAGATGACGATGATGGTGGCTGATAATCTTTGGAAATGAAGCTGTTTCTGAAAGAAAAAGATATATGAGAACACAAACCAAGATAAGTGAAGTGTATAATATGATAAGAAACTATGTGATACCATTGAGTGGTTTAGGAGCAGCCATACAAATTTGTGAGTTCGAAGAACATAGAAAGACGTTTCCTGCAACACTGCAACAACAGATCGAAAGCATTCCATTCAGTGGCCAGAACAGCAGATACTCAAATCAAGATCATATATACAAATATCATGCTTCGATCTTTTATTTCTATATATAGAACAATCTTGGGTTCATTGACTACATAGAACTGTGACAAAATGGGAAAAAATGAAAATTTATTGGTTCAGTTGAAGTGTATCTCGCCATTCAGCACCTATCAAAAACGAAAATTCTGCATATGTATAAGCATTGAATGTTGCAGAATTGCAGAGCATTGACAAAGGAGAAAGAAGAGGGCACGTTTGGTTTTTCATCATCTAGCATAGAGGCTTGTGCTTATGTGTTGAGTTAGGGATTGGGGTAATTTTTCTGTGATAATAGCCGTCTTTGTCATGTAATTTTATCTGAAAAATAAGAGCTAAAAGTCCCTTATTTGGCAGGGCGGACTAGGCAACCAATTTCCATGTGTTTTTTCTTGCTGTCGTACGCAGCATAACACGAAAGATGGTTCACTTTCAAGCAAGATGGAGCACGTTCTAGTGAATATCAACACATAAATATACCTATGTAAGTGGAAAGAAAGATCACATGAAGAAATAAATTGCTTCGACAGCTTCACCTGTAGTCTTTAGCAAGAATCTTAGGTATTGGACCGCTTAAGTTATTAAATGATAAGTCCCTGCAAAATTCGTCACCATTTTTAATCAGCACTGATTTTCAAATCTCATAATGACTATCTTTTTATGGCTGTGGCAAGAAAACATACAAGACAGAGAGACCTGTAAGGCTAGCTACATCTCGAGGGATATGTCCAGATATCTCGTTTTTGCTAAGTTTCCTGCAAATTCATCGATCTCAGTGATTAGGTAATCCAAACAAGCTATTGATAGAGTCGAAATGAACAATAGTAACACATCCTTACAAGTAGCTGAGTCGAGATAGACGGCCTAGAGAGCCCGGGATTCCGCCATTGAACTTATTACCAGAAAGGTCAAGAGTTTGTAATTCCGAAAGCTTCCCAATCTCGGAGGGAATGTTCCCTGATAACTGATTGTTCTGTAATAACCTGTTTATAGGCATGCTTAGTTTTTGGAAAGTAATCTTGATAAACAACTACAGAGAGAAACTAACAGTAGAAAAAACATAGCTGCATTCATCAATGATTCAATACGCTAAAAACTATAATTACAATATAAGCAAACAACTTCAACTAAAATGTGGACAAGATCATATAGAGACTCTAATTTATGGTCTTTTGCATTAACAACCACAACATATTATGCAACTCAGATATTATATCAATATAAGTTAATAGATATCTAAATCAAAATTCAACCAGAAAGCATGAAATGAGCATTAACAATGGATATTCAGTTGAAACAAGAACTTACATTGTCCGAAGATGAGTTAAGTTCCCAATACTTGGCGAAAGTGTTCCAGATAATCCCATGCTAGGCATTTCTCTAACAATCACCAAGAAACGAGAAAAAATGAGAAGAATGAGAAAACACACACACATGAAAAAAGATTGTGAAAAACTAAAGTGTAAAAAATACCCACAAAGAAATGACAAAGCTTTCTGCAGAGCAGCCAACCATGTACCAAGTGCAAGGGTCCACAGAGTTGATATCCCATCCATCAAGAACATGGTTTTCATCTATCATCTCTCTCTTCATTCCCATCAAAGCAGCAACTGCTTGCGCCATTCGAGAAAATTCACATTATTCACACAAACACACACACACACACACACACACAAAAACAGAGGACATGGTGCAAAGCCCACCTTCAAAGTTGACACCTTTAGGTGAAAGAAGACTGGAAGAGCAACCAACACTATTAGCCCAGAAGATAATCAGCAGCAATGCGAACCCTATTTCTTTCATTTTCTCTCTAGGAAAGAAAGGGGGAAAGAGGGAAAAACTTTGAAGCTCAAAATGATTTTCTAGGCTTCTTATATCTCTGACAATAAAATATTGTCAGATTCGATCACGAGGTTGAAACAACACAATATGGTTGGCTGAAGAAGACAGGGGAAGAAACCTCAGAAACCTTTCTTCCCATTTCCCCTTTTTGCAGGTCTCTAACAAATAACAAAGCATGCAAAAAACTGTTCAGGTACAAAAACAGAGTTAGAAATTTCCAAACTTTCAATCATATTTTTTTTCCACCTACTTACAGTTTTGTCTTTGCTTTTTCGAAGTCAGAGATTCTTCAAGACATCACAGTCAAATTATTATAACAATTTTTTTCAATTAATTATGTTTTTAAAGCATGAGATGCAGATTATCCTTAAACTTATTGGATTGTACGAGATTTAAGGAGATGGGATTCTTTTTCTTTTGTAATTTCACCCTTTTGTCTGCCTTATGATTTGCATTGTCGCAGTATTACAATTTAATGATTTATATAATACGCATCTTTGGACATTGTGGGTCAAAAACATATTGTGTTTTGATACAAGTTCCAATCTTGACTCCTCTATCCCAATATGAGTAACATGAAATCATCATTATACTCAATAATTATATCACTCAATTCACCTACAAATTTGATTATCAACAGCATGTCATCACTAAAACAGAGGTTCACGGACCAAAATGGTTAAATTTCAATTAAAGCACTGAACTTAAATTTACTTTATAATTTTAACACATCTCTTAAAATATTACAATACCGTTAATACATTTTAATTTATTGCAAAAATAACGTCTCAAAATTTTCTATGCTAGAAAAAATCCCAATTTTTTTCTAATAATTAGAAAACTAACGTGACATGTCTTATCAGAGCTGATAATGCCAAAATATTTCTAGACGACTTTTTTCGATCAATAAATATTACACTCAACATCAACTATGCCGTGACATTAATATAATTTTTATAAAATTACAAAATGAGCTAAAACTCACACATTAAATGGCAATTAACCCATAAAGTACTATACAAACTAGAAAGTCAAAAATAATATTTTATCCGTCCACAAAAAATTATTATAATTTTATTTTTAATTTGTTCATATAGAAAATTTGTTACTTTCCATTAATAACAATAAAAATCACACAACTTACAATATATACTCATATTTAAAGTAAAACACATGCCCCATGACTATTTCCATCTAATAAATGCTAACTATTCGGATAGTGTAAGTGTGGGTTCCCACACTTACGCTATATAGCGACGTCGTCCAAGTAAAATAGATTTGGAATTGATTTAGAATTATAATTATATGGAATTGAATTTGAAGTTTTGGTATTATAATTCAAGTCCAAATTATTTGTTTGGTAAAATCAAGTATTTGATATAGAATTGATTTGTAATTCCAAATCATTTATTCAAAATTAAGATTGAATTTCAAATCCAAATTTTTTCATCATAACAAACAATGAAATTGGAATTGGAATTGGAAGCCACAATTCTAATTCCAAACCTTCAATTCCATTCTCCCAAACAAACCCTTTATAAAAATTAAGTAACAATCGAAACACTCATTGGGTCCAATTCCATTCGTTCATATTGTTCAAGCACACCAAAAAACAATCCTTTAGCACAGAAGCCTACGGCGTTAATGGCGGCAAAGTTCTCGAGTCACTCAAATACGAAAATGAAAATTCATCGGGCGGGACGCAACAAAAGAAAATTGAAAAAAAAAATCACAGAAATAAAAAAGAGAGAGAGAGAGACAGAGAGAGTAATTGAAAATGAAATAGGAAGCGAAGAAAGGCGTTGTACCCTTGAGATTTGGGAAGTGTGGAGACTGTCCCCTTGTCTTGCGAGCCAGAACCAGCCGAATATTATTCAATGCGGTAGGCCACACCACCACTCAATCTTGCACCCTCACCCCATCCCTTCCAACCGTTGGATCAAACTTTTCTAAATGATCCGAAAAAAGAAAATCAAATCCGAATCTTGCGCGGCTTCGGACTGCGTGCTTCTCTTTGCTGGCGCAATAATTGCTGCTGCTGTCGCTGACTTCGCCGTGGTTGGACGACGTCGTATAGCGTAAGTGTGGGAACCCCCAACAATAGGTTGCCCCACCGTCACGGTGGTGGCGCAAATGACTTGTAAGCTTTTTGATTCTGCCATTTTTATTTTTTATGAAAACTCAAAGCTAATTTTTTAAATGTGATTTATTTATGACAACAAAACATAGTTTAATTTATAAAACGCTCCGTAATCATAAAAAAAAATATTGTCTATTCATTCTGTGTTTCAATCTATTGCACAAAAAGCATTAATTTACCCAATGTGCATTCAAAAGTAGGTAGCGACTGCAACCCATCAAGATTAGTAAAATTCAAACTCATAACTTTCCAATGAAGCTACACTGCATAATTATGCTCACCAAAAATAAAAAGATGCAACATACTTGTGGAAATCTTGATGAAAACAAGGGGAAATAGATAAAGCTTGGCATAAATAAGCAACATATTTTCTTTCACAACATGTAAAGGGCAACTGTAACAAGAAGAAACAGAAACAGAAGAGAAGCAGAAGAAAAACAGGAAAATAAATCGAACCCACCATTTTTGGTTCAGGCTGGCTCCTATAGGACAACACCTATTCATACACTCTGAGATATCTTATGCCTGTTATGCATCGCTTTCTTGTGGGTAACCAAACATATACACAACAAGGATCTCCCCTCTTCCAGGAACGCTGCTCATGGGATGGAGCCAAACGGGCAACTATGTAGGAAAAGGGGAAAAAACAGCATGTACGGAAGACGCAATCCAGATCAGCCTGCAGTGGGATTGCCCCTCTTCTGTTCTGGTCCTTTTAGATCAACAGATGCCGTTGGTTCGGCTAACCCCTCTCAGTTAGAGGTGTTACGAACCGTTTTAAGAGTTCTTCAACCCGTTAACTACCATTACTTGCGGATATAATCTATTTTACGTCATTCCCTCATAGGACGCGAAGAACTGGAGGCCCATTTGTCTCTTCACATGGTCGGGTATCAGCTTGTTGATGAGATCTGGAGAGGCACCAGACAACTATATACACGGAAGAAGAAAATTAAGTTAATAGGATAAAAGATAACTGGGAATAACCAATTTTTTTATAAAACTGTCCAATCTAGCAACTCTATTCACCAATAATGAAAAAATCAAACAAATGGAAGAGAAACAGGGTTGTTGGCGGGAGTGGGGAGGGGGAGAGTTTAGAGGTGATATCGCGTTAAAACTGGACATTTGCTTCATTCTTCGTAATTAGCTTTCAGATTATCGCTAGTAGTGTGCAGATATAGGTTTTGTCTAGGGCGCACAAGTCAAGCACTACCCTCAAAATTACCATCAAGAAAAGCATATATTCCAGCTTGGGCCATGTAATTTGCTTTTTATGTAATATCAGACAAGCTGCCTTTCAAAAGAGAATTAATGACTGATGGTATGCTCCATTTCACTTAAAAGACATAGTTCGAATCAGTTCCTTACTATAAATACAAGATGATAGAATATTCACGCACCTCTTGTTTAAAGTTGAACAGAGGCGGCAATGGGCGACCATTTGGTAACCGAGCATTAGGTTCCCGTAGCTCATCAAAGAAAGGATGGGCGCATGCTTCAAGCTACAAGAAGCATCATTTTAAAGGATGTGTATACAATGGCATATATATTTGAAAAGCATGTAGGCAGCAAATTACATAAAATATGAAACCAAGAACCAGATAATATTTACTTCAACCAAGACCACATCATTTTTCCCAAACAGACTCTGCAAAAAACATAGAAGAAACTCACCGCAGTGCAACGAAGATTTGGAGAGTATTGCAGCAACCTGGAAGTAAGATCTATTGCTTCTGGAGGCATTCTTTTGTGAAATACCTGAAGTAGGCATGCGTAAGGGGCAGGTCAAAATACAAAAACATATGAAAAATAAGCAATCTTTGCATCACGATCCTCACAAGGATACTCCAAAAGTAGAACAAAATACAGAACATAGGCCAAAGAGTAAATACATACACTATACATCAGCATATGCACTATGCCACAGTACGACAGGACAAGATTACTGCTTAACTTAGATTCCTTACAAGTGTTTTTCCTTTTCTTATTCTTTCCCTTTCTTTTACTCAATAATGGGCTTGGATAATGTGCATGATTACGCACATTTAAGCTTAACTAAGGGGATCTCAAATTCTCAGGACAACGGCATTGCAAGAAAGAGACTTATTCTTGCATCAGATAGCTAGACATTACTCTATTTGTACCATGTTTGTATAACATCATTGGAGAATGCAGATCCTCTTGGATTTACCAAGGCTTTCCATCATGACAATCCAAAGCAACACATTCTTGAGACAAACTTAGCAATTGATACTGCAGACCAGTCTTTGCTAAAATAAGCTCACTACAACTCAGAACAAATACACTATTGAGCACAATGATATCAATGACCATCGGATCAACGTTTGAGCACAAAGATGAGTAAATAGGCGAATAAATGTCAAAGATTTGACTTCACCACCTTTGAAGCTCAGCATTGTACTTATAACAGAAAGCACAATGCAACTTAAGTATGTATTTATCCATGCTACTCCCTTCCCATTCTTCTCAACCTTCCCCAACTCAGATATGCCAATTCTAGATTACCAATTTTCAGTGGGTGAAAAGCACTGTAAGAGTTCAAACAGCATCAGAGATTGCAACAGGCAACCAAGAATGAGACAAAAACTGCAATATATAGCTCCGACAATGAATCATACAAAACTTGAAATGTGGAAAGTATACCTTGTGCCAAGGGTGTGCTTTAATTTGGGGAAATCTAAAATCATTGTAGTTTGGATTCATACAACGGATTTCCTCCCGTGTTGGAGTTCCAAGTACCTTAAAGGGAAAATGACATAATTTAGGAGATAAGTCAATACATAACATTCCCTCCAAAGGATGACTAAATTATACCTTAATGACTTCCACAAGCTGGCCAACAGCATTTTCCCCAGGAAACAAAGGCTACACATTGCACAATATGTACTATTAGGTCAGGTGAACATGCTAATAGCCAATGAAGGTAACTAGCATGTACAGATATCAAAATTAGCAAGGCCACTCACTTGACCCAGAAGAAGCTCAGCAAGGACACAACCAGCTGACCAGATATCAATGGAAGTAGTGTATTCAGTTGCACCAAAAATGAGTTCAGGAGCCCGGTAAAATCGAGAACAGATGTACGATATGTTTGCTTCACCTCTCACCTATTAAAAATAAAAGTCAAGCAATCATAAGTACAAAAAAGAAACAGTTGAGTTGCAAATAACTTCAGTAAAAAGAATCAAAATATGGAAGCTAAGAAGCTAACATCCTGCATTTTATCTCCAAATCATAGGGAGCTCCAAAAAAATCACTTACTAATACTTTTGCACTTCCAAAATCACAAATCTTGACCTGATGGGTGGCTGGATCAACCTACAGGGATAGAGAAAGCAATATCAATATTAAGACCACTCATTTTCTTCTATTTGTGAGTCGAAGTCTATTTATCCCTACCAAGACATTTTGGGGCTTCAAGTCTCTGTGGCAGACACCAGCAACAGAATGCATATAAGCCAACCCTCTGAAAATCTGCATAATATATCTTAATTATCATATTGGAGAACAAAGAAACATTAAGTTGAAAGCACTCTATAAGGAGTTAGTTTACTTACTTGGTAAGTATAAAGTTTCACGTAGATGAGTGGCATTTTCTGGTTTGCATCACTATAATGCTTCAGAACACGAAACATACTTTCTGGAACATACTCCATAACTAAATTGAGAAAAAGCTCATTTTGACTTGTAGTTGAGAAGAAACAATGCTTCAAGGAAACAATGTTCGGGTGATCCATAGTCCGCATTAGCTGCAGTTCACGATTTTTGTATCTTCTGTCTTGCAAGACCTTTTTTATAGCCACAGTCTCTCCAGTTTCAATGCATTTTGCCTAAGTCAAATAACATATAGCAAATAAGTTTCTTGAGAACTGACAATAAGAAATAGGAAACTAGCAGCATTAATGGCACATAGATGTAAATACCTGAAAAACAATTCCAAATGAACCAGTCCCTACAACTCGCTCTGCCATGTAACTAACTGTCTGCATAGTACAAAAAAAATGAAATTAGATATAAACCAAGGTTTCCCTTCTTCCTAGGTCTTGTCTCCTTGCAGAGAAAATGAGGTGTAAGAACCAATTTTAACCCCTTTACCCTTGTCTCCACCAGTTCCTCTCAAACTTCTATTGACATACTCATAGGCCGATGAAGATAGGCTTATATTCAAGAGCTAGACTTAACAGCTCAAGATTATTCACTATAGTTTAAGGGCATCCAAAATTTGGTAGGTCCCACGGCTACTTTCTCAACACCCACAACAACATGCCCTTACATGCCCTTCATCTATCACTATTCACGGGTTTCATCTCCTATTTTCTTTATTCTTTCTAATTTCATATAATTTGCAATTATGAATATTTATTTATATATCCTAATTATATTGATACGCGAATAATTTTAAAGTACGAAATCTCATTAAAAAATTACATAATTGAAATAAAAAAATACATAATTAAAATCCTAAAATTACATTATTAAAATCCTAAAATAAAAATGAATGGTATTTATAGATGTTGAAATGAATTAAAAAATAAAGAAATAATGGAAAGTGCCGATGAATTGAAAAGTGCCGTTGCTGTTGCTGTTGCTGCCTTTAAAAAAGAAAAAATTAATTTTTAGATAAAGAAAAAGCTGTTGGAAGAAAAAAAAATTAAAATCAAATTCACCGTTAAAAAAAATGCTTAAATCGCGCCCCAGTCGCGCGGCGAGGCGTGCGGGAACGTGGCGGCGAGAATTGGCTCAAGAGCCGACAGTGCGGACACTCCCTTCAGCCAACGCTTCTGCATCGGTGCGGGCCGCTGGGACGGGCGTCCGGCGCAGAAAAGAAAAGCAAATGTTGTGGTTGCTCTATGTTAAGCCTAACAAGCTCCATACAACCCAAATGGCTAAATCATCCCAACTTAAGCAAAATTAAACTGCAGTTATTAACTCAGTGAGTAAGACCAACAATCGGTCCATAGGTTTACCTGCTTAGGTTCCCCATTCTTTCCCCCAATGGTGGTCGAAATTATGTGACCAGTGACTGCTCCATTCCCATCCATCACAGGAGCAGACATCTCCTGTATAATGATATATGCTCATATTAGAAACCACATTACTCTACTGCTACAAAAGATCAGCTATGAAAGCACTTCCTATAGATATGCACATTTACAAGAATACACACTCTAGCAGAGCATGTAGCAAAGTACAAATATATAATTCAGGAAATAATGCGAAATCCATAATTTACGATCCACTCAGTAAATCAGCCAGCAGGAAGTTCCAATAAGCAAGAAACATTGCCGCTTAAGTAAGGCACCGATCTACTCCAAGGTCATAGAAACTTACTAAATCAGAAGTAGATAAACGTAAAATAACTTTCCATAAACTTAAGAATATAAAAAGATCGACAGCAAATCTAATGGCCAATTCAGATGAAATAAAATTCTCATAGCTCGTCTAAAATTGAAAACCTAGGCAAATTATAAAATTAATGATTTCCACATACACAAGAACAGAAACAACAGCTCCTGCAGAACGATTACAAGAAACAATAACCTCAAGCACCAAAACTATAAAAATCAGCTAAATTCAACGCCAGAATTTCACTGATTAAAAAAAATAAAAATAAAAATGAAATGCAGATCTACCATTTCCGGAATTATGACGTAAGAAAATAGAAGATCTAACATAGTGCGATATTTAGAAATCAATCACACAATATGAGCACAATCTTCCGCCATAAACGAAATCAAATAAATAATAAATAAAATAAAAACAAAATTACCTTATCGTCGGCCATAACAATAGAATTTCCGCAAGCAAATCGAGAGGAGAAAACCTAAAAAAACGAAGAACGTAAAACGAGATTTCAACTCTGCGATCTACGCAACATTTTGGCGTCGATGATTGAGAGGTGATGATTGTCGGTAGAGAAAAGGAAAAGGAGAACACAATTAGAGAGACAGAAAGAGAAAAAAAGAGGAGAGAGGCGTGGTTAGAGGGTGGTGGTGGTGGGAGTGGGGTAGGGATGCCGGGACCCACAAACCAAACAGCATCCCATGTGATTACAGCTCTCTGACTCCCTCTTTTCCTCTCTCTCCTCTTTTTTCTTTCTTCTTTTTCTTTTTTTGAGGAAATAGTTGGGGCGGAGAACCACCTCGCTTCCCACTTTATTTACGATGCCTTGCCTCATTTAGATCGCTAACTAAAACCGTCGATTCATTATTAGTCGCTGATGGGTAAAAATCGCGACTTCAGGCTTGCAGGAGCATAATAGATGGGCTTGGCCTGTTATGTGTTAATTTTGAGCCCATAGTTTTCTATGGAGTTGAATGTGTATGAGTAAAAAGCAAAAGAGAAAATTAATTATCAGCCCCTTCTTCAAGATAGCCCAATTATTAATTAAAATATAATATTTTTTCGATAAAGTTTTTTGTTCTCACAATATAATTTTGTAATCATTTGTAAAAATTGTCTCAATTTTAAAAAATACAAAAACATGGTTTGAATTTTTATAAAAGTTATAAAAACGGCTCAAACTCTTACAAAAAATATATTCTGAATTAGGGATGCCCACGGTTTTGGTTTTGAATCAAACCGGCGATTATGATTTCGGTTCCAATTCAAAATCGGCAATCTTTTACCAATTTTTCTCTGGTATTTCAGTGGTTTTTTTTCTGGTTTTTTCGATTTTTGTTGGTTAATTGTCAGTTTTCTAGTTTTCGGACCAAACTGTCAATTAACCACCGGTTACGGTTTCAAAATTACTGAAAGCGGAACCAAATCGGTATGACATTCCAGATTAACCGCAAAGCGCAGGTTACGTCCAAAATCACAACCGACAGTCAGGTTCCGGGTGAATGGACGATGCGGTTAAAATTGTGCTTCCCTATTCTAAATTTCCATGAAAAGTTATAAAAAATATTTGAACTTAAGCTTTTGGGCTCGAACTATGATGTGGAAGACCCGGAGTTGAGATTACGTGGGAATTCTAAATTTCACTCGGAGTGTTCCCAACAAAATTTGAAAATCCTCTCCTCCAAGTGGAATTTAGAATTTCCACGTTAACTTCGGAACTTCCAAGTCATAGTTCAAGCCCGAAAGTGCAAGACCGAGCTATTTTTACAACTTTCATGAATGTTCATGATATCTTTTTGTATTTTTAAAAATTCGGGCAATTTTTATAGTTTTCATGAAAATAGGCATTTTATATATTTTTAAAGTTATGGTCATTTTTACAACTTCAATGAAAATTAAGGTCATTTCTTGTACTTTTTAAGTTCAGACCATTTTCACAAATGGCTCCAAAGTTCAGGCCATAAATTACAGTTAACCATAATAATAATAATAAAAACAACAACAATAAAAACAACAACAACAACAATAAATCACTTATGGGGATGTTTGGTTGGGTTGATTCTTCCGGTGCTTGGTCTCCATAGTGCCATGTATAATTAGTGTCTTAGTTTTTCCCAATAACAAAATTGATCTCGTACCAGTTTAATGGTCCATTCTTGAATAATCTAAGACCATTTAATCTTGAGTAATCGAACACTACTATGTAGCCCCCAAAATGATGACAAATCCGTAATCCAATAAACGCAGGTTGGAAAGATTAAAGATGAACATTTGAGACTTTTGATCTTTTAGTGTTTGCGGAGAGAAATACGAAGATTGTGCAAATGACTTGTTAGAGGAATAAGATTAAGAAACACATTAGAAATGGCGATGTCCATCACAAAATTATATTACGATGTCCTCACAACACATTAAAAATAATTATTTTTCAACAAACATAATTAAGTCTAATTAAATTCCAATTGGTTCTTTTTAAACCGAGTACACTTTAAACACGAGTTATCATATGGGCTTGAAAATGACTCTGTTTCAGGTGCTATATGGTAGAGAGCCTCCATCCTTTCTACCGTATAACCATGGTGAATGTCATTACCCACAATGAATTCTTTGTTGAGTGAGCGGGCTGATTTAGTCCGAAGGTTGCGTGCGCATCTAAATAAGGCTCAGCACCGCATGCACACTTCGGCTAACTAACATCGGTGTGAGCTTCGTTTCAAAGTAGGGGACTTGGTCTTTGTTAACTTAGTTGATAGAGCTCATGCAGACGATGAAGCTCATGAAGACCGAAAGAAAACTAAACAAGGAATGTGCG
>JAYDZE010297275.1:0-18765 GCA_034509125.1 Monilaria moniliformis | reverse complement strand
TTTTTCAACCCTAACCATGTCGGGTTGTCGGGTTAATCGGGCCAACCCACGGATTTCGGGCTAAATTGACATCCCTACATGCAGCCATGGGAAGTATGAAGGCCTATTGGCTAAATATGGAGAACAAAGATGGCTGAGCCCCTCACCACGTGCTGCTGTGGCCAGTTAAGGCGGTGACCAGCTTTCAAATTTACTATTTCAATGCGTCTTTCATTGAAACCTATGCTCTTTCACAATCTCAGTTTTTCTACTGCTAATTAATTCCTCGAATTTCAAGAAAAGTGCGGAAATTACAGTAGATGAGTGCTGCAAATATATAGTTAAAGAATTTGCATAAATTCCCAGCTTCATATCCAGTAATTTTTCTGCAAAGTTGGACGCGGCTTCCTCATTCCGATCACAAGCAGCTCAAAGCTGTAAGTAGCCATCCAAACTTGAAGCACGTTTTGATTATATTATATAAATTTTTATCTTTTATCTTTGATCTTAGAATGGGCAAATACTATTTCTCACATAATTATTATGCATTGAATAATAATAATAATAATAATAATAATAATAATAATAATAATAATAATAATAATAATAATAATAAGAATAAGAATAAGAATAAGAAGAAGAAGAAGAACTAATAAAGAATGGAAAGAAATTAATTTGTTCCCTGTTTATGAAAATCTGACGCAAGTTGTGAGAGTTTGGGCTCGGCCTTGTGTTGAGATGAGTGAGGAGGCGCGGCCAGCGGTGGCCGTGCTGTGTATTGACCGTCGGGAGGTGGCGCGACAGGGAAGAACGAGTGGATGAGTCACGGCGGCGGCGGTTTTCGCCGGCAATAAGAAGAAGGGAGGAGGGGGAGGAGTATGAAACTTTGGAATTATAGAACGGTGGTTAATAGAGAAGAATGGGGAAAAGGAGAAATGGTCTGTTCTTCGCATAAATTCACCAACACCGGCTCGCTCGTGATCTCCGTTAAAAGCTTCTCGGAGAGCTTCACCGGTATAAGCAATGCCATCCTCACGCCGTCAACGGCAAGGACTCAAGACTTTGATCTTCCTCATCGCCTAGCTGTTGGCAGCGCTCTCTGCAGCTCTCGCTGTCTTTTTACTCAAATAACTATTGACGAAGAGCACGAACCACGTCTGTGTCACCTCGGCGATGAAGCCCGACAACATTCCGACCTTTCCTGTGAGATGGTCGACGGGCTCTGAAGGCTCACTTCTACAATACTTTCTCAAATCCATCGGCATCTTATTGATTAAATTAAATTAAGGTTGCAAAAAACATAACGAACTTTATTTGATTTTCGCTTATATCTTCAAGGGTACTTTTGCTCCATTGTCCATTAAATTAACCTTTCTGGGCTGCACTATTTAAGTATTTTAGGAGTTAAGTTAGTACAAAATTAACATAAAGAAAAAAGGGAATGTGATCCAATGAAAATGGTAAATATTGATGAGAAATAATAATCATTTTCAAATTCTTAATCACAAAGATCTACCTTGGTTCGAATCTCATTAGGAGCAAAAGTTATATTTATTCATTCATCTTTTGTTTATTGATTTTATGTGTTTGTTCATGTTTTTCGTTTTTCACAAAAAAATTAATTCTCATTGGATGCCTACCCAAAATAGGATTTATGTGATTTTTGCTAAAATGCAAAAGATGTTTTTCCAACTTAATCCTTTCAACTATTTCAAATTGCTAATTTGTTGTCAGATTTAACACACGAGTGTGACAAATTTCAGCATTTTCAATCTTTTTTCTGATAATTCTTGTTTATTCTTTCTATTATTAAAGTTGTGGGTGAGTTGCTCATTTCGTAACTTGATTTTTTTAATAATCAAGAAAACATATTAATATGATCATTATGCATATGATCTCAACATTGCAAATTATGTTGTGAAGACATACTTCTTGCTAAAACACTGAGATTTATTTAAGATCTGAATGAATTCTTGATTTCTGATATTAGAGATAAGATTTGCAAATACTTACTACCAACATATAATCTTGGTTTTCATTTGCAGAAGCACTTGTAGTGAAAGGAGTACTTTGGGCTTGCTATGGAGCAAAAGCAAGATGATATTGTTGCAAATGAAGCTACAGAATTTAGAATGAGAGATTGCAATATTCCTACCAATCCTATTAAGTCGGAGCGGTTTAGTATGTCTGCATCCCCAACTTTGTGTCTTTCTAGCAATAGTAACTGCCCTAGAAGCTCAACTCTTACCCATTTCGATACAACAAATCACTATAGTTTGAGAAGTCCATCTCTCAGAAATGATGAAGCCATTACTAGAAATTTTGGATATCATGCGACATATGATGTTGGTTGCTCAAGTTCTAAAGAAGAAATAAACCATGATCAGAAAGAAGGGTCTCAGTCAATTGGATGGACAGGGCAAAATAGTAGGATAGTAGATGAAAATTTTGAATCTGATAATAAAGATTCATTGAAATTATACTCGAGGAAAGTACTAAAGAGGGCATTTATGAGCTTACAGGATATAGAAGTTTCACCAAACAAGCAGATGAATATGGATTCTAGTATATCTTCTGATGTGATAGAAGGTCCAAACATAAAAAATACAAGTAATAGACTCATCGGGAATATATCTTCTTCTAGCTTCTCTAACTTGAGAGAATGGTTAGAATTTAAGGGTGTGGATGCAAGCAAGAATGACAAAATGCTCTTGTTCAAGCGGATCGTGCAAATAGTGAATGTGTCACACACTCAAGGCATCGCCCTGCTAGATTTAAGGCCATCTTCATTTATCTTATTTGACACCGGGGATGTTGAATACATTGGTTCCACGATGGAGACTGAGTTATGGAGTGTGAATCAAGATAATGCAAAAAAGAGGACTTTGGAGACAAAAATTTCTTTCCATGAAAATCTTGGTGCAAAGATGCAAAAGTTGGGAACTGATAAATTGGCGATGCCTAAATCGCACTCGACTCCCATAATTGTTAAGGACAATGTTGTTGATCACTTTAGCCATGGGATCAATGGTATGAAAGAAAGTTCCAATTTCTTAGGGAATGTGCAAGATTTTTCTATCTACAATGATACATATATGAGGAAGAGCTGGCTGACTTATCAAAATGTTCAGCTTGAAAAGAAATGGTATGCTTTTCCTGAAGGTTCCAAAACAAGAGACTTACTTTCGCTAAATATTTACTCGTTGGGACTTCTATTATTTGAGGTAAGCAAAAGTTCCAGAAGTTTTATTTAAGAATTTGATATGTTCATAAATTTTTTGATACATTATAGTATTTGTGTGCAATACATCATGCCCAAGAACTGCTCAATTGTGTCACCCTGTTATTTATTTTACTCATTTTGATATCTAGTTGAGAATATCGTCCCTCAAGGTTAGAATAAACTCATATAAGGGAAATACAACTTCTTAGTTAATAATTTTTGTTCAATTCTTGTGGATTCTTATTCTCTTAAGTTTGTATATCTAAAGAACTTACAACTTATATTATCTTATGACATATGATTGTGTATCTGAATGGCAACATTGTATCCATATCAAATAACTATGCATGTATGATAAGTTTTGGCAGTATTCCTAAGTGTACTTGACCCATCTTTCTACAGTTTTTGTGCCATTTTGAATCGACTGAAGCACAGTCTGCAGCTATGGTAGATTTGCACCATCGTATCTTGCCTCCAATTTTTCTTTCCAGAAGTCACAAGGATGCTGGATTTTGTCTTTGGCTGCTTCACCCCCTACCTTCTTCTCGCCCTACAACTAGGTATTGTTGTTTTCATCTCAAGTCAATTCGACTCGAATCTAACTAGAACTTGTCTTCGTTTGATGATATAATGAAATGCCAAAGCACTTGCAACCAGAGCTATACATGACTAGAGATATTGAAAATAGTTATCACTAGTTTCTTGTTTTCTTCTTTTATAGTTGGGAAGAGAACAATAGTATTGGATTCCAAGATGATGATATCGTATTACATAGAACGAGCTCAAATTAGTTTGAGTTAGCACTTTATTCTAATAAATTATATATCAATTTTAGCAACTGTATGTTGGAGTAACTAATAATCTTTAGTAGTAAATTAAATTCATAGTTAAAAGCATATCCACTTTAGCATTTCTATTACATTTTCATTCATTCAACCTCCTTCATTGTGTCATTTGTTTGTATATATCATATTTGAATATTTTATGATTTGTGATAGGGAAATCCTGCAATCTGATTTGATGTCTGGACTTGAAACTGCAAGTGCCAACAATGATGAAGCATCATGTGTTGACATGGTTGATGATGTTGAGTTAGATCTCTTGATTCATTTTCTCCTTACATTAAAGGAAGAAAAACTGAATAAGGTCTCCAATTTGTTGAAAACTTTGAATTTCTTAGATTCTGATATCAAGATGGTTGAGAGATGGCAAACTTTTGGAAGATACTCAACTCTGAAGGATCAGTTTGAGAGCCCTTGTAGCTCAATTTATAGGAAAACATGACCCGATCATGTTGTTGGAAAACATGAACGAGCTAGAAAATGCCTACTTCTCTGTGAGATCTAATCAACTAGACGAAATGCCAGATATGACCCGATCAGACAACGATGTTCTAAGGAAACGCAATCACTTGCCTCAAGCTGGAACTCGATGTGAAGAAAAATATGAAGACCGCATTGGAAACTTCTTTGATGGTATTTGTAAGTTTGCTCGCTATGACAAGTTTGAAGTTTGTGGGATTCTGAGAAATGATGATATTCTTAGCTCAAATAAGGTGATCTGCTCGTTGTGTTTTGACCCTGAAGAAGAGTACATTGCTGTTGCTGGGATTTCAAAGAAAATCAAAATATTTGAGCTTCATTCACTATTGAATGATTTTGTTGATGTTCAGTATCCACTACTTGAGATGTCAAATAAATCAAAGTTTAGCTGTATCTGCTGGAATAACTACATCAGAAATTATTTGGCTTCAACTGACTATGATGGTGCAGTGCAGGTATTTCTCTGGCTTTGGTTCAGATAATATCATTATTGCTCACTAAATCATGCATTAAAATTAGTTTTTGTATAATTATCTATAAGCAAGTAATATGTTATGTTTTCTTTATTGTAGTGACATGTATAAATAATGTCATGGTAATATCCTTGCATGTAACATGTAAATGTACTTCTTGACACTACGAAAAAAACGGCGTTAATTACTGAAAAAAGGTCGTTAAATATAAGAAATCGGTCGTATATAGTTTAACGACAGATTTCTCGACTAAAAGTGGCAGTTGTTGAATCCTTGGTCGTGCGAAGGACTCTCTCGTCATGATCTTCTGCATTTCAATATTTGAATGCAAGCTTGTTTTCATTGTTTAAGTTCATACCTATATTATTTATTTATTTATTGTTGTTTGAGTTTATAAATATTTATTTATTCCTAAATGCATAACTTAATTATCTTAGATATGGGATGCGAGCACGGGACAAAGATTTGAGCAGTACAAGGAACATACAAAGAGAGCTTGGTCCATTGACTTCTCTCTTGTGGATGCAAAAAAATTTGCTAGTGGCAGTGATGATTGTTCTCTTAAAATATGGAGCATCAACGAGGTACATTTTGTGCTATACATAATTTGAAATTTAAATTAGTCCACAAATTATGGGTGGAGATCAATTTGAAATTCTATGTTTGCCTAAAATAATTATACTTCTTTTCGGCACAGATTTTAAGGAATTGGTTGAGTGTGTTTTGAGTGGAATAAGTTGGTAGAATGTTGATCTTACTTTTATAGTAGAATGCGAGCCTAGTAAAAATAGTAATGGAAGATTGAAACTTTTATTGAGGAATATCTCATAATAGCAAAATGAGACATTTATTGAAGGACTGAGGGAGTAGTATATTTGTGATTCAGTTGTAATATAAATCATGATATATTCCACTTAATTGTAATTTGATTCTACAGAGCAACTCAACAGAAACTATCTGGAATCCTGCAAATGTTTGTTGTGTTCAATTTTCTCCATGCTCATCCCATCTCGTAGCTTTTGGATCTGCCGATTATAGAATCTATTGTTATGATCTTCGACATACAAGAATCCCATGGTGCACATTAGCCGGCCACGACAATGCTGTTAGCTATGTGAGGTTTTTGGATTCAGAGACTATTGTATCTGCTTCTACAGACAACACATTGAAGCTCAGGGATCTCAAGGCAACAACCTTAGATGGTCTGTCTCCTCATGCTTCTACTTCGACTTTTAGAGGTCACACTAATCATAAGGTTAGCTTCTGCTATTTCATACAAGTTTTTATTTTTGTAATATATTTTCCTTAAATCACTATCTATCATTCTTTTTTATGTAGAACTTTGTAGGGCTAGCAGTGTTAAATGGATACATAGCATGTGGTTCTGAAACCAATGAGGTAAGTTTGTAATTTTTAGAAGGGTTATTCTTAATTCATAGCCACAACCTTGACCCATGGTAATTTTTTGATTCGAATTTACAAATATCATAAATATAGTAGGCACCTCTCTTTGTTGCATGTGAACTTAATAGCCTGAATCAAAATTTTCGACAACTAAAGCTGAGGATAATGCCGAAAGTCGATTTGACATTGGAGGATTGAATGTAAATAAAGTTGGTGCATATATTGAAAAGAATGGTAGTATTGTCACATCAGCATCAAGATCGAAAATTTTGACTCCCATTATTAAGCACAACATATATAGATACAAACTATGTTTTCTTATATTTTTATATTCGAGCTAAAAAGCACTTATATACTATCAAAATATGGGCTATAATTTAAGAATAACATTTATTAGAAAATAAACTAAGATCATAGGATGAAGTATTGAGGAATAAAGGGGTTTGTTTATGTTTCAGGTATATGCTTATTACAAATCCTTACCGATGCCTATTAGTTGCCACAAA
This sequence comes from Monilaria moniliformis, assembly GCA_034509125.1. Classification (NCBI taxonomy): domain Eukaryota; kingdom Viridiplantae; phylum Streptophyta; class Magnoliopsida; order Caryophyllales; family Aizoaceae; genus Monilaria; species Monilaria moniliformis. The sequence continues at coordinate 11,858 of JAYDZE010297275.1, read as the reverse complement.
TTTGGATGCATTGACCCCATATTAGGAGAAGAGGATAGTGAGGGTAGTGGTGGGCATTTTGTTTCAAGTGTGTGTTGGAGGACAAAATTTCAAATGATTGCAGCTGCTAACTCAAGTGGTACCATAAAGATACTACGCTTGGAAAAATCATCAAATGACATCAACCAACCAAGATAAATACACATATGTGCATCGATAGAGAGGGAAATGATATGCTACATACTTAAATGTGAATACTGCTTACGTGTAGCGTGTGATTATGTTAGTGCTATCATTTTCGTTTTTATATATTTATTTTGATTTTAAAACGTTATATATTGAGTACATATATTCAAAGCATAATTTGTTCATTCTTCCTTTAATTTCAAATAGATTAATAAAAAGAATAAATTGAATTTTCATTTTTACGTAATTTTTATAAAACACACTTTATATTACCAATTTTTTTGATATATTCGATATCAGTATAATGCGGTATGTGGGGAAATGGTACTGTTATCTTACCAAAATTACGACTTACTGAAATTCGATACTTTTTGTTATTTTTTCCAATACAATTTATGTTTAAAATTCAATTATGCCTTTTAGGTTTTAGTAACGTTAGCAATAAACTATAATTTGCTGCCAATTTCTCTAGCATCTTATTTGGTAAAATTGTATTCAACTTAAAGCTGCCGCCTTATAATTTTTATGTTTAACATGGTAGCATGACATTGTATTTGGTGGTGGGCATTACATTGGTGTCCACGTTACGGCATTATTACATAATTCACCAACTTGCCTCTTTTTAACTTATTACATAAACGAATTTATATTATATTATATACATATTCTTTTCTCAATAATTATAATATACAAGTACATAATTAGCATTGTTCACGCTGAATTTCCAAAATCAAATACGGACGGACAATTCCAAGTCCATTCAAGGCAATGCACCCCACCCCAAAAAAGTACACGTGTCCACATCTCACTGGTCAAAACACCAAAGACTGGTGTCGTTCCCGCGTAACTAAAATCCCCTGCGACGCGCCAATAAATCCATTCGTTTCCGGTAAACGGCACTTCTTCTCCCCCCTCTTCTCTCTCTTCTCTCTCTCTCTACATTCCGGATTTCTTGCTTTCTCGCCATATTCACGGGATGCCATTTTCGGACCGCAAACACCGCCGCAGCCAGAGGGCGGCCCCGCTCATCCCCAAGGACCACGGCGGAGGGGAATTCGACGGCGCGTCGTTCTCCGGCGCGGTCTTCAACCTCTCCACCACCATCGTCGGCGCCGGAATCATGGCTCTCCCGGCGACCTTCAAGCAGCTCGGCGTGATTCCCGGGGTGATCATAATCGTGCTGGCCGGATTCCTGACGGAGAAATCGATAGAGATGATCCTCCGCTTCAGCCGCGCCGCCAAGATCAGTTCCTATTCCGGATTGGCCGGAGATACCTTCTCCGGCGCCGGCCGGAATCTCCTGCAGCTCGGCATCGTCATAAATAACGTCGGCATGCTCGTAGTTTATATGATTATTATCGGTAAAGCCCCTTTTTCGATCTCTTTTAACTGATTATTTAGTTGAAATCTCAAGGGGTTCTGGTAATGTTTAATCTTAGTTGATTATTATGAGTTGTGCAAATTGAGTCAATCAAGTTTTGATTTTGTAATTTTCGGCTGGAGAGATGAACTTCGTTTTGGGATTAGAGTAGCAATTTCCCGGTGTCTAAAGATCAACCTTTTTTTAATAAAGAGATTTTCCTGCTCTTTTTGGTTATATCTTTATATGGTTGTAATTTTTAAAGCAATAGCCACATGTGACAGCTCAGACAATGCATCAGGAAATGTAAAATAATGCCATATGCTGATCATAATTTGGGATTTTGATAAAGCGTGTTCTGCTCTGGCTTAGAAAAGTAATCCAGTCATATTGAATTTATTCGGTAGCATTTATTTTTTGCATTTTGTATAATCCAGTTACTATTTATTGGATTACTATGTTCTCCATTGAATTTATTGGTTAAACATGAGATGCCCGTAGTTTTATATACTCGGTTTGTGCAGGTGATGTGCTATCGGAGACATGGTCACAAGGTGTGCACCATACTGGTGTGGTTGAAGAATGGTTTGGATTACACTGGTGGACTACGCGTTTCTCCATACTGCTTCTCACAACCATCTTTGTTTTCGGGCCTCTGGTTTCATTCAAGCGTGTAGGTGAGGATTTGCAAACTGATTGAATGAGTATAATTTTTGTAAGTGTGACCATCAAATGTTAATAACAGTGGAGGTAGATTTTTTTCTGCCAAACATGCCTTGTACCAATGTGAAGCAGTCCAAATCAAAGATTGCGATTTGCATAGTTTGGTTGATTAAGCTATGATGACCTAAAAATGATGATTTTATTCATCCACTGTGTTAGAAATGTTGAGTTATGTGGAACCGTAGGCTGAATTTACTGCTGAAACTCTCATTGTCAGGGATGTTGTACTTGAGTAATTTGACATAGATAATCATGTTCTTTGGTTCTATATATGCATGTCGTGTGTATGGATGTGAGTTTGGGGGTGGTAGATAGTCACACAGACGTGGTCATCATGTTAGAGCTGTTCCAACTAATTAATTGCATTTGCTGCATGCCTGATCTTTTATGCTGTTTAAACTGATACCTTTAAAATTTATATATATTTTTTCTAGTTCTGTGAAAAGAAAGAAACTTGAAAGTTGACAAAAGAAAAATGAATGTTCCCAAAGTTATGTAGGTTAAATCCAAGGGTTTAGTGCTTAGAGTATAACTCCTACTGCTTCAAGATTACAAGAGAAATGCATATTTTTAGGCTACTGTTCCTCTAGGCTGGGAATTCACTCTATGACCCCTTTGTTATTTGGATGTGGATCTGTTTATTCAAATTGGTGGAAGGAAGTAACTTAAAATCACTTGTAGATGTGTTTCTAGACAATTTACTTTGTCTTGCATCCAGATATTTATCTTTCAACTGATTCGTCTTAGATTATATCGAATGGAGACGATATATATACCTTAATTAATGGAGCTGCAATTTCTTCTTCCTTTTTTTGCCAAAGAGAATGTTTTTCAGGCCACTTTTCTCAACCTTGTATTTTAAATCTGGTATGCCGTCACCTCTACCTGCAGGTCATGCTTCCAATTGTATAGAATGATATGTTACATGCTTTTTTTAGATGAAGTGGAATTCCTTTTTTTTGTCTTCTTCCTATTGGAAAGTAAGAGGCAGTAACATGAAGAATCATCTATTTTCCAGATTCATTGCGATACACTTCAGCACTGTCAGTTGGATTGGCTATTGTGTTCGTGGTGATCATAGCAGGAGTTGCTATTGTGAAGATGATAAATGGAAGTATTGCAATGCCTCAATTGCTGCCTAATGTTGTTGATCAAGCATCTTTCTGGAAACTTTTCACAACAGTTCCTATATTGGTCACAGCCTATATTTGTCACCACAACAGTAAGTCTGCCTGAATCTCCTAAGCATTTTGTTTGAATATCAATTAGGTTGATTGGAAAGAAGTCTTAAATGTGGTTTTTGAGAAACAAGGTCTATACGTGGTTGATAAAGCTATGCTGCTTATCTATTTGACACCTTCACTTGGTATCGGTCTACTATCTAATAAAATTCTGGTCACACAATAATGATAGTTCATAGCTCTAGATCTTGTCATGCTTGGAACGAAGCTTATAAGATCTCTCTGTTTACGGGATAATTTTTACATGGTTTTAGGAAATTGTATTACTGCTGTATTTCTATCCTTAAAAAGACTTCTTATATGCCTTAAGGATCTTCTACAACTATTCTCCTCTCCAATTCATCTTAATGTGAATACATCAGATTGAGAACCTTGTGAAGTGCCAAGCTGTTGCTTACAATATTAGCTATGCAGTATCAAAAAACCTTGTTTCTTACTTAAATATTTTTATCGTTGCTCAACTTTCTCTATAGTTCACCCGATAGAGAACGAGTTGGAAGACCCTTCACTGATGAAGCCCATAGTCCGGACATCAATCACCTTGTGTACTTCTGTATACGTAGCAACGAGCTTCTTTGGTTTCCTCCTCTTTGGTAATCAAACAATGGATGACATTCTTGCCAATTTTGATGGGGATCTTGGCATCCCATTTAGTTCGTTGCTTAATGACATTGTGAGAGTGAGCTACGCCATCCATTTGATGCTTGTCTTCCCAATTGTCTTCTACTCCCTTCGCCTCAATGTTGATGGTCTCCTCTTCCCCTATGCAATCCCCATTGTCTATGATGATCGGAGATTTTTCTCAGTAACAGCAGCTCTCATGGGGTTCATCTTCTTGGGGGCAAATTTTGTTCCTAGCATATGGGATGCTTTCCAATTTACTGGCGCCACAGCTACTGTTGCCGTTGGTTTCATTTTCCCTGCTGCAATTGCCCTCAGGTGAGAGAATCTTGAATGCTCACATTATATTGCCAAACTCAGTGATTCTATGCTTTAAACAAATCCAACAATGTCACAGTTAGATTCTGACCACAACAACGTCACAACACTACATTATCATGGCTGTTGATCCTTCCTTCCCACCTTATTGATCATGCAGGGATACTCGTTCAATTGCTACAAAACACGACAGAACAATCTCGTGGATTATGATGTTACTGGCCGTGTCCTCAAGCACTGTCGCCATATGCAGTGACATCTACAGCATTGTTTATGGTGGTTACACTGCGGAAGCATAGTTTCGCGTTCAGGAGATTTCTGTGGCAGTCTGAACCGCACAACTCAATTTGCGTCTCAGGTATAACTCGACTCAAATAGAATATGAAGTGACCTAACCAGTAGAGAATCTGAATGCCCCTCACCACACATTCTTTGCAAGTATTTATGTCAAAAAAATGCACAAGTTGAGACCTGAGTATAGTTGAAATGATCCAGTTTTGCAAATTTTGTGTCGTCAGATCTATTTTTGAAACATCAGTATATCCTGATTTTGCCTCTCCTCCAGAATGGTGTTTGGCTTATTTAGTACAGATTGGGGTAGTGAACACCCAATTGCAGAAGATAGGTACATGCAGCTGCAACCTATGTAATAACAATCTTTTTTGTAAATTTGTTTACGATAAATTCTAGCTTTTGTTGTGAATGTTTGCATGCTGCAAAATTGATCAAATGCTGTCTTTTGAAGATCGAACCCTCACATTCCAGGTGCATCAACAGGTGCATCCACTTTAATTAAATTCTAATTGTAATTAATAAACCATGCTTCGGGATTAATACTTGGAGATTAGCGAACCGTGCATCTAAAATGTACATAATTTTTTGCTGATCATTTGTCACATGTGATTATTAACCGATTATATTCAAAGAGGCGCACTCCTGTGCGTGCGGGTCGGGTCCGACTTATTCACTTTTATTCTGAAACATTGTCACTTTTATTTATAAGTAGTAAGAACAACTGTTAAATCTACTTGAATCATGTCTTCTTCATATAAAATAATTAAAAAAAATATTAATGAAAACAATTGTCCTAGTTTTTAATGAGAATTGTCATTTTATTTATTACAACTGTAACTTTTTTTATAGCAACTATCAGTTGTATATAGATAATTGACAATAATATGTCATTTTTTTTGGAATATCTCACTTTTGTTAATAAGAAGTGTTACTTTTATTTAGAACAATCACTTTTATTCATAAACATTGTGATTTTTATTCAAAACAAATGTCATTTTTATTCATAAGAATTACTTCATCCAATTCATTAATAATGTATCAAAAGGCTCTGGATACAGAGATTAAGGAACACAGTTTTTATGACTATAAATTAAAGGGACCCCACTTATATTCACACACTTTTTTAAGTTTGTGATGTTATAAATGAAACAATCCAAAAGTGATTTTGGGACATTATTAATGGAACATGTGAAATGTTGTTTTATTCAGAACGACTGCTACATATAAATAGATATCGGATCATGAATTGGATTCCGAGTCCAACCCAACCCAACCCAAAACGCGCGCATGGGCCGAGCGCATGGAAGTTTCTGCAATACACATGCTCCTTAAATTTTAGTTTTCCAAGTTGGATATGAAAGTAGTCAAAATTGTTTGGTGGGCAAATATTTTCCAAAATATCTTCTTTTTATTTATTTATTTTAGAATTGGTAGTTCGTTATAAAACATTTGCATATAGTTTGTCCAATTTAGGGAAATATATTAAGACTTTGTTATGTATATCTTCTTTTGTTGATTATTTGCCCTCAGCCTTAAATTTTAGAAATAACCATTCATGTAGATTAGACTGAGCTATCATGTAATAAAATGAAGGTCTTTTGACTGCTGCGTCGTACAAATAATTCTCTTCGATTATTGACATATAATATAATACGGCATACAATCTATGTAATAATAATACAAAATATTCACGTAATAATGAAGGTACACAAGATATGCAAAACATTTACTATCATTTCCTAATACACACAATTTTATTTAAATAAAAACATCAATTATTTGAAATTTAAACAATACTAAAATGCCGTACAATTTTAACAATGAACCCCTTGCACTTTACGTACATAAACTTTTGTTCTTATATAACAAATATCCACCTTGAAATAAGGATCAAACTTTTTTTTGCATGTGATAAAATTTTATTGCAAAATGTAAGCAAAGGATTACATTTTAAGAAAAATAAAGATAGATGAAATTATATATATATGTGGTTTGCAAATTACTTTAGAAGAATGGATGTTATTCAATTTGCATAGAAAACAACGATTGTGGATTGCCATAACATCAATAAATACTAAAATAAAAAAGCAGATGAAGTTTTAAATGCATATGAACACGTAGGGATTTAGTGTTATATAAATAGAAGTGCAGAGTCCAATTTTATAAAAGGCAAAAGAAAATATAGGGATTTAATGTTTTATAAATAGAAGTGGAGAGTCCAATTTTGAAAAAAAGAAAGTGAAAGTACATAAAAGTAATTATGCATGAGGTGGACTATTGTGCATCTCTCCACTACAACATATTTATAGTATATTGACGGATATTATTGTTGGTAAACTGAAAATGTTCGTCGGTACATCTGATCACTGACGGAAACCCGAGGACGAGCAGGGTAAATTCCTCTTTACTTTCTATATTGCCATATGCAATGATGGAGATGGAGTATTTAGCGCAGGCAGAGGCGGCGATCGAGCAGTGGCAGAGAAGACGGCAACCGACGAGCAACAATCAGTCCCACCCCTAAATCACCAACACTCAAACACCATTTGTAGCTAAGTATTAAGGCGAAGCCGGCGGCAGCGTGAAAGTCGTCGGACAGAGAGAGAGAGATAGAGAGAAAATAGGAGCGAAATCTGGAAAGGGTAGGGATAGTTGCGGGGCGCCCGCGAGAAAATGTGGGGCTCCGGGCAGCAGCGATGCAATGGGGTGGCGGGAAGCGACGACCGGAGAAAGAGATACAGAATGGGCGGAGACAGATTCGGTCTAGGGCAAAGATAGAGAGACAAGCGAAGTTGGGGCAGTCTAGCACAGAGAGAGAGATAGAGAGATAGAGGCGCAAACGGCAGGCGGAGAAAGGTGGATGCGACTGACGAGCTGCGGCGGATGTCGATTAGGGTTTCGAAATTGGGGGGAATCTAATTAAAGATATGGGGATCTGAATAAGTGGGAAAGGGGGAAATCGCGTCGAGCTAAATTATAAAAGCAACGACGGATCACTGGCGGACAAGGCCGTCGGTAGAACCACCGACTGAGGCTTCTCCGTCGGTAAATATATTATATAGATTTAATATATATATATACCGACAACGAGGGTGACAAAGGTGAATATCTCGTCAGTATCCCGTCGATACCGCCATCGATATTGCTTGCTCCAAGAGTTCATGTCACATGCTGTTGTGTCTTGATCGGTCCGTCAGTGACCCCATCGGTAATCCGTATCTGACAAAAAGTCTTGTAATGGTCTATATGGTGCGGATAAATCTAACATTGAGACTTTTCTTTAGTATAATTGAGGCCTTTTCTTAATAACAATTAAAAAATTTGTTTTAGAAAATAAAATATAAATGCCTCTTTCTTCATGATAATTGAGATATTTCTTAATAATAATTAAGACTTTTGTCCGTACACGAGTCTTTGTACACGAGTCTTTGTGTGTATGTGCTATCTATCATTTGTGAGCATGTATAATGAGCACAACTAATATGTATTACACATTTACATTTTATTTTTTTCTTATATCTCATAAATTATGACCAAAATCAAATTCTTACAATATATAAAATCAAAATTTAATTATTAATTTTATTCCCTTGTTTGAAGTTAAAAAAATCAGTTTTTATGTAAATTTTTTGAGTTGATTTTGATCACAAGAGAAAATAAAATAAAACGAATCACTAATATGGACTCCAAGACAATAGTGCTAATCATATATGCTCAGTCACAGATATGCGTAGCATGTCAGCGCTCAATATAATTCACGTGGTAAATTAAACCGTAATTACTGATCGATCCTATGAAATAAATAAAATAATTATGAAAAGATGAAATGGAAAAGTGAGTCCTCGGTTTGTTTCCTTAATTAATAATGCCATCAGATTCTCATTATTCCTTAACTTAATTATTATGATAATATCTATCCCTTAAATTAATGAAATTTATGCGTAGAAAAGTGGACATTCCTATTAGAATCTTCTATTTGGACAGGAACCATGATGTTTACTACTTTAAACATCTTAAGTTAGATGATTGTTGAATTCGTTTTGGACATATTCGTTTTTAATTTAATTAAATGCGGGAAAAGAATTTAAATATATGACAATATGTTGTAAAATTATAAAAGCGAGCTTGCAAACAGTGACGGACACAGAAAAAAATATTGGTATGAGCTAAAATCTTCCAATTTCGATTTTTCAATTTGCCAGACATTGGCTCGATAGGGGCAAAAGACAACTTTCAATATAATTTCCACAAATTTTAAAATTGAAAAAAAAGAAGAAATAAATGGTAAAAGCTTAAGCCCCTCTCCATTTTTTACTGGGTCCGCTCATGCTTGCATAATATATACATCGGAACGTAAGAACATAATATAGTATTCAAAGAGCAAGTACAAATGATTGTATTGATTAAAGCATATGGTTTCTTGTCTTTATTGTTGATATTGTTATATATTATTACATCATGAAACCTAGAAAATGTACACTTCACATGAAATTGTAGAATGTAAGTATTAGTATTTGATAGAAACCATATTCGAAATGTATTTCACCAGACGATTATAAATTTATAATATATGTATGTGTCTCAAATTACTAGGGAAAGGTATCTACTTCTATAAATATGCATAAGAAAAAAATTAGTATATATACAGGGATGAGATTAGGTACAAATTTGACAAATGTAAACCACGTAAAAGTCAGTATATCAAATTGATTCCTAGTTAACTCTGAAGAAGCTTATCTTATGTGATAACATATAAGGAATTCAATATGAAATATTATGAATTCCTTATGAAAAATGACTAAGTTAAAAAATATATATAATTTTCACCATCTATGGGATTTGAACTATAGATCATGAATTCAATCAGAAAAGTGATGAATCCACTATATAATAATATATTTTTAATAATAATTTTTATACACTAATGAGGCTTAGCTTAAGTAGTTAAATTGATACATCACAAGACTCTCCTTAGCGAGAGATTTTGAGTTCAATATCGTTTGCGTTCGGATGTTTTTCCACCTTATGTGGTGGTAGTGGTCCTGCATGTGTGATATAGTATTTTACACCTTGCGTGGTGATATAGTAATCCTGTCTGCATGCGATATAGTGTCTTAATTGATATTTATCAATATATACATATATATGTGTGTGTAATTATAAAAATACAGTACTTTTTTATACTTTTTTATACATATGTAACACTTTCAAACAAGAAGGTTTTATGTGTGTTATGACTTATGATTATACTTCTTTTATGTATGTGAATTTTTTTCAGTATACACAGAAGATGCATGTGGTTGCAGGTTTTCATGCAAAAAAAATGATATTCCTATCTTTTTGTGTTTGAATCGTATAATCTTTTTTTTCATCGAAAATAGGGGTCGTGGATCAATTTCCATGAACAATTGTTAATGAGATCAATAATTCAAATTACTTTCTAATTCCTACATGAAAGAAAATGGATTATACGATTCATTCAATATATATAAATATTTATATTAAAAGCTTGTTGAAGTCCAGATCAACATTGACCTCAAAATTTGGAAGGTCACAACACAACACAATACCTTGAAGAATCATACAATTACTAGACATCAAAATGTTACATCAATTTTGCTTGGTGACTGGTCACACTCACCAATTAAATTTTATCATCCCAAACCAAATTTGATGCCAAATACATATATATATATGTACACGTAACCCTTACATCTCTATTAATATCAAAAGGATTGATTACTTAAAAAATATAAATGCTACTTTCTCGATAATTAATCAATCACGGCTATAAGGAAATGTCGTGTGAATCATCATCAATTCCACCATGTCTTTTTTCTTGTCTCATTAATTGTTTTATCTTATTTTTTTTTTATATATTTTTTAATCCGAAAAGGCCATTTCAGTAGTTAAATGATAATGACACGGCAAAATGATAAAAGTTAATTGACACAGTAAATAATGGTAGATACTAATTAAATAAATTCTCCAATTTCTTTTACCCACATGGCCACATATATATATATATAGAGAGAGAGAGAGAGATTCTTTTAGGGTGTATTAAGAGAAAATTTAATGGTAAGAATTATAATCGTACTTGTATATTTAATTGTACAACTTATCCTACACAAATTAGATTAGTGCCCTACTAATATTATAATCCACCTTTTGAATGGGCATTAATTAAAACTTTTATCGATAATAATTAATTAAGACCAATGTCATTATGCGACACCTAACACAACATCACTACAAAATCTAAAGCTCTTTGGACCCTACAACCTTTGGAAGCTTTTTCAGTATTATACCGTCATAATGAATATATCTTTTCTTTTCATATAATATTTTCAATTATTTGTAATGGTGATGAATTATTTGTTAATAATAGGAAATGTATATTAATAACCTCAAAGGGTCATAGATACTTTTCCTTTATTCAAGTTTTCAATATACATCTCCAAAGGGGTTAAATATAAAATAGAACAAAATAATACTGGCAGGATTCGAACTTATAATCTTTCAATTATGACATAGTCATTGTATTAAATTACATGGTCTTACAGGTCGGAACTTCAATCTATACTTCATCCGTCCACGAAAAATAGTCATGTTTTTCCATTTTGGTCCGTCCACTAAAAATAGTCTCATTCTATTTATGAAAAATTTATCACAACATAATACTCTCAAACATCAATCTATTTACAACTTATACCACTATGACCCATAACTTTTTCTCTCTCCAATCACTTTTTCTCTCTATCTCTCTTACTTTACCAATTGTACATTAAAATCCGTGTCGTCCACCAATGAGACTATTTTTTGTGGATAGAGAGATTACATATTATAAAAGAGTATTTGTTTACATAATTTGATTTGTTTTAACATTATAAAGTGTGTAAATTTAAGAATTTTAGTTATATTTGTAATACTCTCACTTATTTCAATTTTTAAGAATACTTTTGTAATTTAATACACATAGATTGTATTTTATAAATGATTACATAAAAATCTTGTGTCTAAAAGATTTGTCCATTATAAATGTGTACAATAATTATTTAAAGGGCAAATTGCCAGAAAAACCACAAAGTTTGGTCAAATTCTGGTCAATCCCGTAAGTTTCAAAATCAGCCAATTAT
>JAYDZE010297164.1:0-18765 GCA_034509125.1 Monilaria moniliformis | reverse complement strand
TCTCTCTCTCACGCCGCTCACGGCTTCTCTCTTCCTTGCCTCTTGTTTCTGGAGTCTGAGGATACTCGAAATCCTCCCTATCCCTCACAAATCTAACAATTGGTGCTTTCATTGATCCATGTCGAGTGATTCCTCGCATACGGACTCTCTGGCAGCCGTTGACGCGCGCGTCACGACCCTTAATCAATCCATGGTGCAGATGCAACAAGATCTTGAATCGCGCTTTTCTCGATTGGAAGCCTTGATCGTCGCCAATCGAACGCCCATTCAGTCGGGCCATCACCACAATTCTCGTCACTTTGGAAACAACAATGGCTCACATGAGGCCGATGCCTCTGGCTCTCGTGGTGGCGGGTTCCCTCCGAAACCAAAACTCGAGTCTCCTAAGTGTGATGGCACAGAGCCATTGCGATGGTTATATAAGGTACGCGAGTATTTTGAATTTTATGACACCCCTCCGGATGATCGTCTACGCTGCGTTGCTTTGATGTTAGAAGGACCTGCTGCCGATTGGTTCCGTTGGCGCATGAACAGCGGCCTCATCTACAATTGGGACGATTTTGTCCAGAAGTTCAAACTCCGCTTTGATCATCTCCACTACGTGGATTATTTCGGACAACTGGCCAAGCTCCGACAAACAGGGAACGTGATGGACTATCAGACCGCATTCGAGAAAATTTTGCAGCACGTAACTGGCGCCAATGAGGAGCACCTGATATCCTTATTCCATGCGGGATTGAAAACTCATCTGCAACATGAAATAAGCCTACTCAAGCCAGCAACATTGTGAATTAGAGGCTAAACATAATGCGTTGATGACTTCGGTTTTCCAACGACATCCATGGCCCTCGCAACCACCGCCTCGCGCCCCTATCACGGGTCTCCGCGCCGCACCCACAGCCCCGCTACTCCCCACCCCACCGAAACCTTTGTTCGGAGCGGACAATCCCTCTTCGCCACCCGTTCGACGGCTCACGCGGGCTGAAAAAATCGAGAAAGATGCCAAAGTTTGTGCTATAATTGTGACCAAAAGTGGTCTAAAACCCATCGTTGCGGCCGATTCCTATTACTATGTGGAGATGACGAGGACGATATTGCCGACGAAGTCGAGCTGCCAGATGAGGTAGTTGTCAGCGCGGACATCTCCAGTCTCCACAGCCTCGCTGATACAACAACACCGCGATCGTTACGCTTACGTGGCCGGTTTGGTAAGCATGAGGTTCAAGTTTTAGTCGATGGCGGGAGCACACACAACTTTGTCCAACCCAGTATCGTTGAGAAATTACACCTTCCGGTTGCTTCTGTTCCGCCTTTTCGGGTGTACGTAGGCAATGGCGATTACTTGTTATGCGATAAACAATGCCTAGCGGCGGACTTGGAATTGCAAGGAACAGTTTTTCCGGTTGATTTATATGTCCTACAGATACATGGTCATGATGTGGTTCTTGGAGTGCAATGGCTCCAACAGTTGGGCCGCGTAGCGCATGATTATGCCACCCTCACTATGGAATTCACATGGAAAGATAAACCTATTGTTCTACAGGGCGGTACTCTAACGCCGAAGGTTGTGTCGTTGAATGCCTTTTACTCTTTACAAGCGTCTTCAACCATCGCCGCATGGTACGAGCTGTTTTGGTTAGGAATGGTGGAGCCCGAACCATGTCACGAGTCTGTCAACATGGACGACACACCAGCAGCTATACAATCCCTTTTGACCACATACTGCCGTGTTTTTGAGCTACCCAACGGACTGCCACCCCGCCGCGCCGCTGACCACCGGATTTTTCTCCAATCCGGCTCTCCTCCGGTTAATGTACGCCCATATCGGTACCCTTACTATCAAAAGACTGAGATCGAAAAACAAGTGAAAGAGATGTTGGACCAAGGGCTGATTCAGCCTAGCCGCAGCCCGTTTTCCTCCCCTGTTCTTTTGGTTAAAAAGAAGGATGGCACATATCGATTTTGCGTGGATTATCGAGCCCTTAATGCCGTCACTGTCCCGGATCACTTCCCAATTCCCACTGCCGATGAGTTATTTGATGAGTTGGGCAGCGCTCGTTGCTTTACCAAGTTGGATTTACGATCCGGATACCACCAAATTCGGATGTTTGACAAGGACATTTACAAGACCGCTTTCCGAACTCATGAAGGTCACTACGAGTTTTTGGTGATGCCCTTTGGATTGACTAACGCCCCGTCCACCTTTCAGGCTTGCATGAATCGCTTATTTGCTCCATATTTACGCAAGTTTGTTATCGTCTTTTTTGACGACATTCTGGTATATAGTCCGTCCATACAGGATCATACTACTCATTTAAGGACGGTTTTGGCTCTACTTCAAGCTCATCAATTTTTTGTCAAACGATCAAAATGTTCATTCTGCAAAACTTCCATTGAGTATTTGGGGCACGTCATCACCGCGGGTAAACTACAAGCAGATGGCACGAAAATTGAAGCCATGGTTAGTTGGCCGATACCAACCAATATCAAGCAATTACGAGGTTTTCTAGGCCTTACGGGATATTACCGTCGTTTCGTGCGTCATTACGCGCACTTGGCCGCCCCCTTAACGGCACTACTCAGGAAGGATGCCTTTGTGTGGACGGCGGCAGCCACCAACGCCTTCCATCAGCTCAAAACGGCCATGACCGTTGCGCCTGTCCTCAGGTTACCCGATTTTTCTGCACTATTTGTAGTTGAAACTGATGCATCAGCCACCGGTATTGGCGCTGTGTTACTACAACAGAACCATCCAATCGCTTTTTTTAGCAAGAAACTTGGTCCACGGCGTTTGGCAGCCTCTACCTATCACAAGGAATTATACGCCATAGTGGAAGCCGTGCAGAAGTGGCGACAATATTTATTGGGGCGAGAATTCCTAATTCGCACTGATCAACGAAGCTTGAAGGAGTTATTACAACAAGTCGTGCAGACACCGGATCAACAATTTTACATTCGAAAGCTCATGGGATTTCGCTTTCGAATTGAATATAAACCTGGTGCTTCGAACCAAGTCGCCGATGCTCTTTCTCGCGTCGACACTGCCCCTATCCATGCTCACGCGCTGCTCAACCTCTCTCGCCCAGTACCCTCTTTGATGGACGATATTCGCCTTGAGAACACCAACCAACCTGATTTGGTTCAACTTCATGCCGCACACGAGAAAGGAGCACTGCCACCTCACTTCTCCGTCGACGACGGGATCTTGTTTTTCAAGCGTCGCATCTTCATAGGTGCATCATCTCCGTTACGCGAAATCCTTATCCGCGAATATCATGACACACTCATGGCTGGTCATTCTGGAGTACATCGCACTTTTCAACGGTTAGCTATGGTTTTCTATTGGAAGCGCATGCGACTTGACATACAGAAGTATATTTCGACATGCCTCATTTGCCAAACTACAAAATACTCCACTCAACCACCGGCCGGGTTATTGCAACCACTCCCCATTCCACTCCGAGTATGGGACGATATTTCGATGGATTTTATTGTGGGATTACCGCGGTCGCGGAGCTTTACTGTTATATTCGTCGTGGTTGATCGATTATCGAAATTCATACACTTGGGCGCGCTTCCTACAGATTTTGATGCTCATCGCGTGGCCTTCTTATTTATTGAAATGGTGGTCAAGTTGCATGGTTTTCCAAAAACCATTGTTTCCGATCGCGATAAGGTCTTTGTGAGTAAGTTTTGGCAAGAGCTTCTTAAACTCAGTGGCACTACACTCCAACTTAGTACAGCGTTTCATCCACAAACGGATGGTCAAACGGAGGTCACGAATCGAGGTGTGGAGCAATATCTACGGGCCTTCACTCAAGAGAAACCCACGCGATGGTCAGTGCTTTTGCCGTGGGCCGAATATTCCCTCAACACTAGCTATCATGTTGGCTTAAAGATGACTCCATTCCAAGCACTCTATGGTCGTGAGCCACCATCCTTCTTACCCTACACTGCGGGTGAGTGCACGTTACCGCTTGTTGATAAATTGCTGACCGAACGCACTGAGATGCTCCAACGTTTACGCACGAATTTGGAGCTCGCGCAACAGCGCATGCGTACAATGGCAAATAGACATCGCCGCGAGGTCAGTTTTGAGGTGGGCGACCTTGTGTTGCTGAAACTCCAACCATATCGGCAGCACTCCGTAGTTACTCGTCGGTCTCAGAAACTGGCTCGTCGTTTTTATGGGCCATTCAAGGTATTGGCCAAGGTCGGCGCAGTGGCGTATCATCTAAAGCTCCCAGAATCCTCACGCGTGCATCCCGTGTTTCACGTTGCCCTCCTTAAGCCATTTAAGGGCACGACTTCCCAAACTCCACCTTTGGCCCTACCCACCGAGTTCTTGAATGGGAATCCCGTCTCGCGCCCCGTACGCTTGCATGGCCGCCGCACAACGCTTGTTGGTGGCGTCTTGGTCGACCAAGGCTTGGTCGAATGGTCGGATGGCGGTCTCGATGATGCTACGTGGGAACCGCTCGAGCCGCTACGTCAGTTCTTTCCTGACCTACACCTTGAGGACAAGGTGGTTTTCGATCGGGGAGGGAATGTTACGCGTGAAATAGAGGATAATGCACCACGAATCGAAGAGAACGGGCCGAGCGTCGATGAAGAGGAAGTGGGCTGTGATGAGATAGAAGTGGAAGAGTTGGACCAAGTAGAAAACGTGGGCTGCGCAAGAAAAGAGACGGCTGGGCATGTGCGGCGAAGCACTAGGGCGAGACGCACACCAACATGGCAAGAGAATTATAGAATTAGTTAAATAGATAGCTTTCCTTAATTATTGTAAATTAGCTTAAACGAGTCGAGCACGATTATAAGCTCCTTTCTGGGTTTTCTACGGTTCTTTCCCAGATCGTAAAAAGAGAGTCGAACCGATAGGGTCCTTAGATATCTTTAAATACTTGTCATTCGTATCTTATTGAATTATCAAGAAAATTAAACTAAACCCTAGCTCTCTCTCTCACGCCGCTCACGGCTTCTCTCTTCCTTGCCTCTTGTTTCTGGAGTCTGAGGATACTCGAAATCCTCCATATCCCTCACAAATCTTAACAGGCAATTCTTGAACGAACCAGACTTGAACACCCTATTGAACTCAAAGTATTTCAACTTGGGGCCGGTTAATTCCAGGCAATCCAAGCTGGTGCAATGAACCAATCTTAGTCTTACAACTGCAGAGCACGAAGCAATAAAAGTTGTAAATGATAAGGCACAAGGACCACTTTTTGCAGTTCAAGGTTCGCGAGCTTGTTGAATCCTTCGTTCTAAAAGAGAGCTATACCAGAGAGGTGACTTTGGTCATTAGGCAAACTGTAGTTGATAAATGCTGATATTTAAGGATCAAATATACAGTTAATGAGCCGCAAATTTGTCAGATGTTGGAAACTAAGCATATGCGAACTGAACCGGTGTGCCTCTCCTCTCGACACGTGGAGGGTCAGTTCTTGCAGAGTGTTATATAGCAGTAGACGAATCCATTGTTATATAGCTACGGAGAAATTGCTTGCTTCCTTTATCTATAGAAAATAAAATTTAGCCATTGGTTATGATATAAATTTGTGCAAAGCATGTGAAAACGACTTATATGTAGCATTTAACCAGATAAGGATGTGAGCCAACCAAAATTCGCTTAGGCATTTTGACAAACGACTTGAAGGTATTAAACTGAAAACTAAAAACAGAAGAAATAATTACAAATTTCCTTTGAAATTATCCCAAAATCTTGAATCAATCACTCAGAAACTTTGAAGAGTTGTATATTCGCTTGTACTTATTGAGCACATAAACTAGGAATAACAGTAAATTGCCATTCAAATTCTTTTCCCGAAACAAGAACAAAAAGAACTGCAAATTCTCTTTCGAAATTTCCTTAGATTTCTTTAATTTATCAAACAATTTAATGAGAAGTTTTCACGAAGCATGGAATGGTTTTATCACCTTCAATCGAAAGAAACGACGAAGAGATCATACACACGATTTAACCAAAACGAATTCATTCAGTCATTCATCAAACAATTTATGTGCATATAGTTCATTGATTAAAATAGGAAGTCCTTTCAAAGCAATTCGTCGAACACTTTGGGCAGAATTCAAAACAACATAACATGAATCGAACTTTGAAGTCGTCAAAATGAAGTTATCGATCTTTTTTTTATTTTTCTGCTTGGTTGGAATCAACATATATAGCTTGTACAAAGTCAAAGTCACAAATGGCACAATTTAACAAACATAAAAGAAATTTCATTATATTAGTAGACTAAAATTACAATACTTGGCCTGTAACATAAAAAAATTTAAACTAGAATCTAGAAACTAGAAACTAGAAACTAGAAAGTAATATCGAATGAAATCGAACGAACTAAACAAGCCTCGATTACTAAATAATTAAACCTAGATAATTCATAAGAGAAATAGAAAGAAAATTCAATCTAAATTGATTATATGAATATTCGCGTTCGAGGTCGACTCCACCTCCTCGGCGTGGAGTTTCATCAACATCATCAAAAATAATTTTATCCTTGAGCTCACGAAACATTTGTATCGAGGCCAAACCCTGTAGCCATTGAGTTTGATAATTTGTTTATAAATATGAATGGTATTATTCACCCATGTTTCCACCCAGATGACAATGTCATATTTACGCCAATTTCTTATATCTTATGGTTTACTTAATGATGTGAGGTTGTAGCAATGGTTCATGTATAGATTGTTTTGCTTTTCGAAAGGTAAAATCAAGAAGGGTATATAATCATGTGTGATTTGTAATATACAATGTGGTAGAGTAAAAGTTTTATTATATAGTCTCAAAAGCGCGTATGAAAATACTCGCTAATGATCTAAATCCCTTCGAATCCATAAATATACTTGTTACAATAATTGGCTATCAGTTGGAATAACAATATGTCCCAAGTCTGATTCAAAAAATTATTTTATTATCCATTTTCATTTCCACCCATATAGTAATACACGCTAGTTACCCGAACTCTACAATATATCTAATTAATTAAACTTATATTATTGCAGCAATTGGCTATATCTCAAATAAAATCCAAATTACATTATATGTTCTCTAACCCGCTAGCTTAAATCCAAGACCATTGAGAAGAAACAAACATGAAATTTTTTACATAGTAATAAAAGATTGTTGTGGAGCGGCGGGCAGGGGCAGCAGAAGAAACAAACATGAAATTTTTGTGTTACTGTTATTCTCTATGTCAATTTCTTGAAAATACTTGTTCATGTAGATCAAGTGCTTGAATGGAGAGTCAACAAGATGATAATGGGACTTTTCCCTAAGATCAAGAGTTGGAAGAATTAGAGCAGCAAGAAAATATTGTTACTAGGGGTCCAAGTTGAGAATCTCTTATGTACTGCGATCCTCCATTATACTCATATTAATATTATCGTAACGACTTCGATGTGAATGTTTTGGATTGGCAAGAATTGTATTAGGATTTTTTTTTTTTTAAATGAAAACCGGTTCCATAACCGGTAAATCAGGGGAACTGGTACCGAACCGGAACCGGAACAGGATAACTTATCCGGTTCCGGTTCCGGTTCCTAAAATTCCGGAAATTCCGGTACCGGGTACCCGGATTTTCGGTTCCGGTTAACCGGAACCGGACCGGTTATCACCCCTAGATTAGGGGTTCAAACTAATCATGAATCATAGCTGCCGATCAATCCGCTGCAGAATATCATAATCAATACACCACATGTTTCACCATTTTGCTTATTTAAAATTTCTCCCTGAGATGGATTAATATTGTTCAAGACAAACTTATTTATGTATAACAGAGCAGAGGGAACCAATTCAAATTGTGTTTTTTGTATTTGAAAATGATATGCTATCCATAATTATAAATTTAAAAGTAATCCGGCCTTTCAATCAAGTGAAAATGACAAAACAAAAAGGGGTATTCCCTTCTAAATACAAGTACATTTGGTTTAGCACACGAATCTTGAAAATTGTGAATAAATACAAAAACTTATATATTATTGTAAATTTTTCAAAAATTAATTGAATGTCGGTCAAAATTGAATTTGATATAACAATCGACGTGATGCCACTTCATCAAAATGACACCGTTTTACTTATGCAATATATATAGAGTCACCATAAACTCAAAACTACCCCTTATATGTATAACTAAGACTGAAATATAACTATTGGATTAAAAAAATGATTGCTCAAATTATCAGAAAACACATGTTATTATATTATTACGGGAATGCCATTACAAGGACAAAAAAGTAATAATTAAAATTTGGGCGGATTGTTTTAGGTAGTTGCGATTTACGTGGAGTAATTACTCCACTAAATCCACACGCATCATTACTCTTTGAAAGAATCTCACAAACATACCAAAAAAGATATCGAAGAATCTGAAGAGATATTCTGCAGAAAGAACTCGTCACATTTTCTCCCACAGTTCTTCAATACTTCGTCCTCATTTCTTCACGAGAAGATCTCGACCGTCTTGTAAGCAACATCTATCATTTCGCCTTCTTGAGCACATATCATTACCCGACTTCGTCTGAAGGATATCTGCGTTAACTATCGATTTGTTACAATCAGAAACTATAGGAGAAAATGACGAAAACAAATGTTTCAGTAGCAAACCGCTCATCTACTTCCAAAGGTTAGATATTCGTCTATATTTATGCATTAATCTAATGATATAGTTTGACACATTGTTTGTGAAGTAACTTATGGTTTATTACAGTTTAAAAAACCATTTTTAAGAATTTCGAATACATGTGAGGCATCATAGAGCATTTTTTAGGACTGTATTTACATATTGTATTATGGCTTCCATGCAACTGATTCTGAAATTCTGCGTTACAATGATATGTACGAGTATATGTGAAGATGCTTTATTAATTGTATGATGAGAATGTCCGTGTTTAACAATTATGATATATTTTTCATGAGAACATAGATACTGCATTATGATGATAACATACTTACCGAATAAGAATTTTGAACAAAAGTTAGGCATCATAGATAATTTTTGGTACTGTATTTTATTGTATGGGATGTGATTTTTTTTTTTTTTTTGAATTTGTTACTATTTGGCTGTATTAGGTGTGCTATGTTATATTTACTAAATCTAATGTGTAAGTGTTAAAAAAATTAGTCATGATTCATATCTATTGGTATAATGATATACTGTTATTAAATTGATGATGTCAGTTACATACGGTATTATGGCTTCCATGCGTTTGATGCTGGAAATCTATATAACAATTAGGGATGTCAATCCAGCTCGAACCCGTTGGGCTGAACCGACCAGCCCACTAATTTTAGAGGGTTAGGGTTGGAAATTTATAGCCCGATAAGATTCCGGCCTGATTAGCCCGAACCCGATTAGCCCATAACAAAGAACCTGATGGGTTGGCCTTAGGTGCAACTATTACATATTCAAGTTCACCATAACCAATATTATGAAACATGCTTTGAAATTTAACGAAACATATTTATATTTCATTTTAATTTTATAATTCTTAAATTATATTTTTTTTATCATGTCAAGATCTATACTAACATATTCTTAAGTTAAAATCATTCAATAACAAAATATTTATCCAACGACATTCTTCTCAAATGTCATTTTTTTTTAGTTTTTACACTAAAAGTATTTAATCGTGTTTGAGTTTAAGTATATATTCCAAAAGTCTCCAAATTAAATATTTTACATTGGTTAAACATTGGAGAATCATGCATCACGTTTTGAAAAACTTGTTAGGATGGCGTCTGGTGTGTTTAGCATTATTATAACAACGATAGTATAAAAATATTCATTTCGCATTAGAGCACACATTTTAAACAAATATAACGAAAAATGCAAGCTCTTCTTTGTTCACATAATTGGTTGCATAAATATTTTGATGGTAAGATTTTATTTTTATTATAAAATTATAAATTATCAAACTATATTATAATTTTTTTAATAGATAGTGAAAAGTTTGAAGACTATGAGTTCGAAATGAATTATGAAGTTGAAGCTTCAAATATTATCGGTTAAAAAATAATGTAATTCAAGTATTTAGAGTTTAGATTCATTTATGAAACTTTTTGATTCTATGAAGCAAAACTATTTTTGAATAATTTATCGTTAATTTTATTTTATGTAATCTTTGACTTTTTTAGAATATTTTACACTTTAAATTTTATGCTTGTCATATGATCTATATATATTTAATTTTTGTATATATTTATATATTAAATTACAGAATTTTTAAGAATAAAAAATATATAAATTAATTTTTATCGTTTGCTTATAGCCCAAACCCGAACGTTTATGGTTAGAATTGTAAATTTCTAACCCGATAATATTTCAACCCATTAGCCCGCACCCGATTAACCCGTAACCCGAGTAGGGCTAACCCGAAATCCAATGGATTGGCCCGATTGACATCCCTAATTGTGACCACGGGAAATATTTTTATAATTTATATTTTTTGTGAAATTACTAAATTATAGGACCATGAGTCAGGAATTTATATGATTGTATTCTATGATAACCAATATATATTTAAACATCGTGATTATTGTTCCTCCTAGTAATACCTGGGAGAGGCATCATGTGCCATAATGCCCTGCAGATTTGGCTGCATCGGCGGCATCGGCGGACTTCAAAATATTTATATATCACATATATATATAAGTTAGATACATATTTAATTTTATTTGTGGACATAAAATGGTTTCCTAAACTAGTCATGCAAGATATGCACAGGGGATTATTATAATAAAATATTTTCCCTCTAAAATTTATAAACCATGCTTCTTTATAATGTTTTTTCATACATGGAATAATGATTCATTTATGTCCATTGGCGTATGCAGAGGGGTGCCGACCCCCCCGACGGGCAATTTTCCTTACCTCCGCCGAAAAACTGTCATGTTCGCCCCCTCCCTTAGCCGCCGCCCCGCCCCAAAGAAGAAGATGGCTGAAAATTTTAGAACTAATTATGCCCCCCGTTTTCCACTTCTGGATCCGCCACTATTTATGTCCATAGTACATACAACAATGCTAAATTCAAATCGTAGATGATATAAAGATTACATTAGTTTGTTATTAATATAAAATTGTAATTTTATTTTTCCATGTTCATGGAAATCCACAACCATCATTTCGGGTGAATATTGGGTAAACTCACATTCTTGTTCAATAGCCTGCAAACGTCCAAATAAGATGGGTAAACCATAAACTACATTAGAAAACTTAAGTGTAACATGATCAGACCAATAAAAGTGTTGAGGGAATTCAAAAATTATTTAATCATTTATATATATATATATATACATACTCGTTGTAAATTTCATTGGGTCTACCTAAATAAGAAGCCTCGCCCACATGATATCTTCTACTTAAATTATTGAAACTCCATAATAATTGAGCGGCGGTCCAAAATGTGAATAAGATATGTCAATTCATTAAGTCCTCATATTTGCCCTATTTTAGAGGTATTTTCAGTATGTATTATCATGTTGGAAAGCTCAACGTCGTCGCTCATATGACCCATTTTTTCCTATTTCTTCTCTTTCTTTTCCTATACTTACAATATTTGATTATCACCATCATAATAAATAATAATTGGACTCTCTCTCTCTCTCTCTCTCTCTCCTCCCCCGGAGCTGGGAACTGGGAACTGAACGCGATTTGTGCTACAAAATAACTCTGCCCCCATCAACTCTCAACCTCAAGTTTTATACTTTTCTAACACCATTGAAAAAGACATGCTAAATTCTACAGCAAATCCAAATTTGATTATCACCATCATAATAAATAATAATTACAGGACAGCCACATTTGCCAGTTTCCTTTACTTAACTTTCCAAAAATAAATTGGGGCAATAGCCAATGGCAGAGCGACACCTTCCATCTTCTACAATCATTTAACAGAAACAACTTTTTCGTCCTTGTACCACTTTTTTCATTAATGGAATATTATGTCAACCATTTCTTTCACATTTGCGATTCAAATTCGTCAGCAATAAAAATGACTGTTGCACGAGCTTGTCGGTCATTTGTCCACCACCAAACATCATAATTCATGCAAAGTGGAAAGAATTATTGAATTGGTAAGTAGAAATTATGTACAAATTTGTGGTGTGATGCATGGGCGTATTTATAAAGGCAGATATCGATGGAACGTCTTGAATAATTGCTGCAGTAAATTTCGGTGCATTCACATCCACGTCTCTTATGCGTTATTTGACCCTTTTTTAATTAGACTTCACACAATTTTTTCCCTCATTCATTTTTTTTTTGAAAACAAAACAATTTCATTCACTTCTGCTATGGAAGGAAATCTTTTGTCCATATATTATGAGCAAGACCAGATGCCACTAGGTGGACAAGCTGATGAGCTGCTCTATTTGCTCCTCGATACATATGATTGATCCCTACTAGAAAGTTGTCTCGGGCAGTCCGCACAATGTCCATGATCTCGTCCGGCAAAAAACTCCTTCATATCGTCTGGTTGCTCCGTCATCAACTTCATCGTCAGAATGGAGTAATAACCACAACTCTGTCCCTTATTCATTACATCTTTTCTATTATTTATGGATCTTTATCTCTATTTTTTAATTCTTTTTTATTTTATATAACTTGCAATTATGTATATTTATACATCTTACTTAAATTCATATGTGAATAATCGATAAATACGAAATTCATTAAAATATAAAAAATAAAAAATTGAAATAAAAAATTACATAATTAAAAAAAAGAAAAACTAGAACTAATTTAAGAGATACCTATATTTTCTTCGAAATTAGGAATTTCTTGTGTATGTCCAATTGTTCTTTGTAAACAAATTGTCCAATTTGTAAGCTTTGTAAACAAATTCCACAACACGCTCTCTTTTGTCGTTTCAAGTGTTTTCAAAACACCGCCCAAATCTTCATCTGCCACACTGCTCGTGGCCGGTGCCTTTCCATTGACTTTGCATTTAGATGCCTTCTGTCAAATCAGACGACTTCTTCTCGACTCCAAGTTCACACTCCCACCAGCCTCGTCCCTAGAAATGGTTGGAGCCTCCTCGGTACCCACTTCCCGCCGATTGTGGAGTATTGGCCGTCGAATGTGTGCTTTGTGAGTTTCGATTGAGCCTGTTCTCAGCTATCCGCCCACTTTTCGGAGCGACAAACTTTCTCCCAAGTAATAGCGTATTTGAAAGGCTTATTGTTCTTCGTTTGATGGTGGTCATCGCCTATCATAGAATATCAATCTCACTTGCGCAGCTTTTCCATTTTTTCTCCAAGTTGTTGTTGATTGCCCAATTTTTTTGAATTTTTGGGTTGACTCCATCAAAATGAGATCGAAACATTTTATATGTGGGCTTAAGGGCGTACCGAGTTGTACCTAAAAACAAGTTTGTCCAACAAAACATTTGCTTTTGTTGGTTATTGACGATTGGATCTTTGCTCATATCCACATAGAGTTCAAAAATCCGTTTCGTTTCCGGGCAGTGTACCGCACTTGTTCATCGCGTGTATGAATCTCCACTTCATCAGAAACTTGGATGTTGTCCACATATTGGGAAGACGACGAGCCGTGGAAAACTTGGGGAGATGAGTAGGTAGACCTGTAGTTGGCATTCCAAAATATAGATTGTTTATATCGAATGATAGAAAGTTTGGATTGTGGCCTTATTTGAGAAGTCAAAAGTAAAATTGTAGGTTAGTGTTCACCTTAGTGAAATTTGGAAAAAGAATTAGATGAAATTGAACATAATGGGATAATTGTGAGGAAAAATGAAAAGGAATTTCAAGAATATGAAGAAAAAGAAAGAGATGAATAAACTGTGAATAAAGTGGGAAGAAATGTAGTATTTATAGGAGATGATGAGATAATTAAAAAGAATATGAAAAATGGTCAAATGACCGCTTGGCAGCGGTAAAAGTTGAAGAAAAAAGAAAAAAGAAGGGCAAGTGTTGTGCACGCGCGCGTCGCTGGACAAGGGGCGGAATGGCTCAAAGTCGTGGGCCCGAGACTTAGCGTTGTGTGTGCCCTTAGTTGGCTTGATTGCCATAAATTTAGCAGCAGCTTACTATATATATATATATATTAAGATATTATTTTATGAGTTTATATATTGTAGCATAAATTTGCACATGTATGTATAATATTTAGTTACTCTAAAAAATAAAAGATTAGGCATCTCAATTCTCAAGGTTCAATTATGCTCTGATTAATACCATTAGTAGTGTTGTTGGTGTGTGTGTTTTAATAATTTGTTTGATTACTTGTTAATTCATGCATATTCTAGTATGTAATAGAAGTGTTGATTTATACTCAACTGAGCGAACAACTTTTTCTTCTGATTAATATAATAAATTACTTGCACAGTTTAACACGAGCAAGTACATAAAAAAGGCACAAGCCATGACCCCAAGATGCTGAGTCCTTTCCACATGTACCAATAATAGACTGTCCTAACAAACATACCGTTGTTTGATGATGGAAGTAGAAATCCCTTTCATCTTGATTCCTCACAAATTAAATCAGTAATATATAAAGGAGAAGTGAAGAAGAGAAGTTGAGATTAGTCAAAAAATGGGATTCTTCACCCTCTTGAAGGTGGCGTCAATGCCGATTGTGCAGCTGCTCATAATAAGCATGCTGGGAGCTTTGATGGCAACTGACTATCTCAAGCTTCTCCCACCTGATGCAAGAAAGTACATGAACAAAGTAGGTTCACAATGAGAAAAAAAATAAACATGTCTTGTTTTAGTTGGTGTTGATGAGTTTTGTTGTTTGAATAATGCAGATTGTGTTCGTGGCCTTCACTCCATCACTCGTGTTTGGAAGCCTCGCAAGTAGTGTCAACTTCCAAGACATCATCTCGTGGTACGTATATATTGTTTTAGACCAGTGTATTTGATGTCTAATTAATTTTCTAATGATGTAGGTGGTTTATGCCGGTTAACATTGGGCTCACTTTCTTGTTTGGGGCGAGTTTGGGATGGATAGTGGTGAAAATATTTAGACCACAACCATACATACAAAATCTAATCCTAGCCATTTGTTCAGCTGGAAATTTGGGGAACATTTTGTTGATCATAATCCCTGCAATCTGCAAGGAGAAGGGCAGCCCTTTTGGAGATGCAAATGCTTGCTCCGCACTCGGACTTTCCTATGTCTCTTACTCAATGGCGGTAGGTTCCATTTAGTGAGACAAAATATATACTCTCTCTCTCTCAACTTACACAAAACTAATCAAGAATAACAGGTTGGTGCCTTCTATGTGTGGACATATGCATTTCACTTGATACGAGGCGCTGCCATCAAATACAGAGCAGCTCTTGTTGAGGATATTCCCAGCAAGCAGCCAGACAAGGATTTAGAGGCAGATGATGACATTCACAAGTCTCTTCTTCTTCAACCTGTGAGTTTAAATTTCAACAAATTATTAACTTACAATTTTCTAGCTTGTTGTGAAATGATATTGTTTGAAGATTGAGGTGAAGCATAGTTCAAGGAAATGGGACCAAGTGCGTGGGATTCTGCATCAACTAGGAGAGGAGCTAATGTCTCCTCCTGTCGTTGCTGCAGTGAGTAATAGATACTATTATTTAAATAATTCATAACATCTATATTTTTGAAATCGGTGATATCGATTCCAGATTCTGGGATTCATATTTGGGGCCGTGGCGTGGCTCCGCGACATTATAATCGGTGAAAATGCGCCACTCGGAGTTATCTACGACTCTATATCGTTGCTCGGGTACGTATATTGAGACGCCCCAATGTATCGATGCTCAACTACACCTAACACCCCTATTTATGTAGGGATGGAACCATTCCTTGCATCACCCTTATACTAGGAGGCAACCTAACACAAGGTACGCCTCTCTCTCTCTCCCCCCTCTTATCATATTAAAACGAGGCCTGGATTAATGCAGGGCTGCGCAAGGCGAAGCTGAGCCCAATGCTGATAGTGGCGGTGATCGTAGTGAAATACTTAATACTTCCTATAATTGGGATAGGCGTTGTGCTCACAGCTGCACATTTAGGATTCCTGCCTTGGGATCCACTGTTTCGGTTTGTGTTGATGATTCAGTTCACTCTTCCACCTGCCATGAACATTGGTATGTTTGTATTTTATTACATCCTGTTTTTGATTGAT
This sequence comes from Monilaria moniliformis, assembly GCA_034509125.1. Lineage (NCBI taxonomy): Eukaryota > Viridiplantae > Streptophyta > Magnoliopsida > Caryophyllales > Aizoaceae > Monilaria > Monilaria moniliformis. The sequence goes on along the minus strand of JAYDZE010297164.1, from coordinate 2,622 downwards.
AACGATTAATGAAGGTGTGGAACGACGCCGTTGTAGGTACGATGACGCAGCTGTTTGATGTGGCTCAAGAAGAGTGTTCGTTTCTGTTTCTATGGACTTACTTGGCTGCAGCCATTGCTCTAACTGCTTGGTCCACTGTTTTCATGTGGATCTTGACCTAATTAAAAAACAAAATCCAACATATTTGTTACTAGATTGGATTTCGATTTTGCATTTTTCATCTTGTGCTTGTATAACTTGTTTTCTTCGTCTCCCTTGTTGCTATCATGTAAAAAAGCTTAATGGGATAATGCAAGACATGATAATAACCAAGATATTTTTTTTTTGAGTTGACTAAATAGTGTATCTAGCCATGCTGTTTGGTAGCTCAAGATAGAAAATCATATAACTAATTTATATATTTGGTAGCTCAAGATAGTATCATAAATAACGTGTAAAAAAAAACTTTTGTGCACTTCTTAGGGGCATGAATGTATTTAATTATGGTTGATTGGGGTTACTTATTTAATTATTGATGAATCAAATTAGATTAATAAATGTAAATTGATAATCTAAGAATTAATGCCGAATTTAGCTTAATTTGTCAATTTATTGACAATTACTTATGATAAAATAATATAACGATTATTTCACTTAATTAAGGATTAAATGAGCTAATTTCAGATTTATTAATTAAGTTAGATTAAAAAAAGAACGATCATTGTTTTAGGCCGGAAACACACCGAAGAAATGCTAGAAGACATGCAGATGCCAGCACAAGCTAAAACTGAAGCCAAAATTAACCCAGAAAAAGAAAAAAAGAAAATCGAAACCCCAACTCTGAATTAAAATCAAAATTGAAATGAAATGTCTCGTTCTGTCCAATCAAACAAGAACATAAAATTTTGGAGAGAAGAGGCTCAAATTTGATGCCAAAATCATCACAACCTCACACCATATCACACCGCGAAACCAATCAAACAAGAACACAATCTCACACCATACCAAATGGCGAACCGCAATGGTACAAGAACACATAATTTCTATCAAACAAAAGAGGCTCAGATTTGCTACCAAAATTATCACACCGTATCACAACGGGAAGCCCAATAGAACAAGCACTAAGAAACCTACTGCTAAAATCGAACAACAACAGAGCAACGAATCGGCCTAAATTCAGAAGAGACGGCGGCCATGGAAAAAGAAGGCCTCAGATCTTGAGTGAGAAAATAGGAAGAGAGAGAGGGAGGTTAGACTAAAACCACTACCACCGCACACCACCACTACCGCTGGCCACAATTGAATCGCGAAGGAGAGAGAGGGAGAGAGGGAATTTATTTAGAGAATGAGAACCACTGATAGAGTTTGAGAGAGAGAGAGTAAGAAAGGAAGAAAAACCGTATCATGATTTACTATTTGGGGAGAACTACCATATCGCACCCATTTGGTGCGATCTCAGAAAAATTTGCACGGATTTGTGTGGGCTGAGCTGATGACAACTCTTCCTTACCAAACGCACAAATAACCCAAGCTAAGATTGAACTAAAACTCGTAATGCTGTAATTTTATATTGGGCCTCTAATTTAATTAACATGGGCTTACATTTGGGCCTTCCATGCCTTATATTGAATATGGGCTGCAACTTAAGGTCGCTGCAGGTGTTTATTTGGACTGGCATCTAATTCACTTATACTAAGACATTGAGAATTTTTAGTTTCTAATTTAATTAGATACATGATTTCTATAAAACAAAATTGTACGCGCAAAAGTAGATCTGACAATCCAAAATTATCACCTCGACTATTGTAGTTTAGTAGTATTTAATTTATCCCCTTTATAATAACGAGTGAAATAAGATATGAATCACAAACTTTCATCCTCCCATCCAAAAAAATAATGAAAAAAAAAAAAAATCCAAAATCATCTCTCAATCTTTGTTTTTCTTTTCTCTATGTTGTGAATGTTAGGGTCTTAGATTGTTGCTGGAGTGCATCTCTTAACTTGACGCACTCTCTCTCTCTCTCTCCAAAATGGTTTCACTACGAGTTACTTGGCGTAATAGCACAATTTTGCACGCCATAGCGAAAAGTTGTGATGTGACAACTCTTTTTTAAAGGACATACTCGTGTGTCCATTCAATGTATACAATATTAAGGATGAATATGTTTTAATAATGATTGAATAGATATTTGATCAATGAAGAAAGCGTCCGGACAAATAGTAGATTAAGACGGTGGATCATGTATTAAAAAAAAAACTGTAAATCGAGAGTATTGTGACGCTAAATTATAAGAAAGAATATTCAAAAAAGAGAAATTATACGCTCTTTATGGATGACTTATAATAAGACAATTATTACATATTTTTTATAGATAAAAAGAATGTATGATATAAGTAACTTTCTATATGTAAATATATACTTTAAGGTCTCGTTTTTCTGATAATATGTGATAAGGCTTGATAGCTTATATTAAGACGTCTTGCACTGTATAAAATGACAATAATATATTTGATTAGATATTAAATTATTTATCATAAGTTACCATAGGGGTGGCGAAAAATACCGAAATACCGATATACCGGACTTATCGTACCGAAAAAATACCGAATATACCGAAATTTCGGTATACCGTAAATTTCGGT
>JAYDZE010297053.1:0-18767 GCA_034509125.1 Monilaria moniliformis | reverse complement strand
GCACAGTCGGGCACATAGCACCGGAGTACTTGTCCACGGGCCAATCCTCGGAGAAAACAGATGTTTTCGGATTTGGGATTCTTCTTCTAGAACTCATCACTGGCCAAAGGGCACTAGAATTTGGCAAAGCAGCAAACCAGAAAGGAGCCATGCTTGATTGGGTGGGTGTGCAACTAACTAACTAACTAACTAACTAACTAACTAACTAACTAACTAACTAACTATAATTCCGATGTTGTTTTCTAACAAGCATAAGGGTATATAGGTGAAGAAGATTCATCAAGAAAAGAAGCTAGACATGCTAGTGGACAAGGATCTGAAGAGCAACTACGACCGGATTGAGCTGGAGGAGATGGTGCAGGTGGCCTTGCTGTGCACCCAATACCTCCCCTTGCATAGGCCGAAGATGTCGGAGGTGGTGAGGATGCTCGAAGGAGACGGGCTGGCGGATAAATGGGAGGCGTCGCAAAGAGCAGAGACAACTAGGTGCAGGGCTAATGACTTCTCTTCTTCCGAGAGATACTCTGATCTTACAGATGATTCATCGTTACTGGTTCAGGCAATGGAGCTCTCTGGACCTAGGTGATGGATGCTATTTTTCGAAATGGGAGGTCAATAACACCAAAGTTTTGCAGGCTAAACAAAAACGAACAAGACTTTCATCAACATTGAACACATTCTTGTTGTACATTTCTTTCACTTTTTTTTTTTTTTTTTTTTTTTTCTAGCACACGATCGATCAAGGCGAGTAAGGTTTTTCGAGATCTTGACGTGGCAAGTTGTAGCAATAATGTTGTAAGCAAGCCCGGTTTATCTATCAGGAGGTCGTTTGAGGTCCCTTCGAAAATTAATTTCCCTAATATATACTGAACCTCTTTCTCAACTATATATATGTGGTAGAATTGGAGTCATATACTCATTCTATTCCACCAAACCAGTCCATTATTCTTTTTTAACATGTTCCATAATATAGTTCATTTTTATTTATTTAAAGTGTCTCTAAACTTTCTTTTATTAAAATAAGAGCAAAATAGAATAATTGCATATAAATTACATTTTTGAAAGAAAATTAAATATATTTTCTTAACGTGTGTGAGAATTGAATACGTATTATGTTCATGGAAGATAGTGAGCAGTACCCAACTCTTACCTAGTATGTAGTTGTGATTTTTCGCATTTAAAAAAAAAAGATTTATACAAATTTTTAATGTTAACAAGGTTAGAAACATATTTTTTCAGTTTGATGTTAAAAAATATATATGCATATTATTAAAAACATGCATAATGTTTACTACATCAAACTTTCTTATCTTGATTCTTTTACCTGCTATTTGTGGCCACGAGATCCATTAGTTTAATATTGATTGTGTTAGGTTTTTTCTGTTGACTTCATCGTTTATTACTTCATCTTTTTTTTTTTGGCTGAATTCGAGGATTTGATAGATGATTGTTTCGTTTAATTAAATTTGGCACATTAATGACTTGATCTGACTAGCGATGAAAATGATTGATGCAATTATGCCAGAAAAAAATTAGGAGATGAAATGAAAGGGTCGATAGTGGAGATTGTGGTGGTTTTCGACGACTGATTTGACCTGATTTTAGTTGAGAACTATGAAGAGAGATTGATAGAAAAAATCGAAGAATGATTGTGCAGATTGGGAAAGAGAGAAAAACACATAAGTGAAACATATGCATATTATTAAAAGAAAACTGAATAAATAAACAAAGATATATGCATTTGTAAATATATTTATATAGTCAAATAACATTTTGCATATAATAAAACAACATTCTACATGTTATAAATATTCTGCATAAGGCATGCAAATTCAGAAGTATGCATTTTTATAATTATAACATAAATTATAAAAAAAAAACCCATTCCTGCCTCATGTCACTTATCTGAAGTATCCACATAAATATAATAAGTGATCCAAATTTAATACTACATATTATCTAAAGATAAAGTACTACCAAAATTCAACCCTATCTGGGTATATATATATATATGCACATATAAGTAGTTGTAATCAAATGAGAACTAATTTTTATTGCAGAATTATGAACACATCATAATCGCATGTCTTTTGGATCTGATGGATGCAAAGTATGACACGTGGCGTCATTATAATAGCCGAAGGATATTTTAATAATTTTGTTTTCTGATCAATTATGGTATAACCGATTTTTATGGAAAAGATTTGATTGATTATGCATTCCGATTTTTATGGAAAAAATCGTGAGACGATATGGTTAATGATGAATAATGACACATTCTTCTACGATTAATGATAACTTCTTCTGCCGATAATGATACTATTTTTTATTCTGATAATGATACGTTTATGGAAAATATTTGATTGATTATGGTTCCGATTTTTGTGAAAAAAAATCGTGAGTTATGGTGATTCTTGTTCACGCATAATGATATAATTAATGATAACTTATTCTGCCAATAATGATATTATTTTTTATTCTGATAATGATATTTTAATGATACTTTATTGTTGTGAAATGATATCTTTTTTCTTTGATAATGATACATTATTTTTCTTATAATGATACATTCTCATCCGATATATTGAATTTTTTTCTCATTAATAAAAATGATATATAGGTTAGACTAATGATATAATTCTACACATATAATGATATCTGCATCGTGAGATATTTTCCTAAATCGTGGGATTTAAGGAGATTCCATGATTTTCGGATATTTCCTAAAATCGTGGGATTTTTTTGTACAATTATACCTTTTAATGATGTTTGTATTAAACAATAATGATATATTTTTACGTATAATCAAGTCTGTCTAATTCAAGATTCTATAGTGTATATTAGTTCTTAGTTATGCATCTAGGGGTGTTCTCATTTTCACGCACCCCTATATATATATTTATATTATTCGTAAAATTATTCTATGAAAGCAGTTTAATAATGATGATATTTGAGTCATATTTTAATTTTTGCCTACATTTCTTTTATTCATTTTTCCAGATTCCAATTTTACTTTTTTACTTTAATATTTCCCAATTTATTTTATTTGTTAATAAATATGTACAAATTTAAAATAATTATCTATGTGCATCAAACACAAATTGATCTCCTAAATTTACTAAACGAGTATATATTAATATAGAATTTTGAAAATCAAGATCATTAATGTATATCTTCAATCTTAAAGTCACTTAACTTTTTGTAGGTTATTGTTACATATTTTGGTGGATTTTCTTTTAATTTTGATTGGTGTAAAACATATAATTGGTACACGTGCGTATAATTGTAACAGAAGATGATCAAAAGAAAAAAATAATGAAAAATGTAGAAAGTCAAAGAAAAGAATAGTAAAAGAATATTTTAGAATAAAACAAAGAAAGAATCATTTAGAATGAAAAATTTAGAAAGCAAATCATATTAATTGCTATCAATTGACCATCTGCACTATATAATCGATAGAAGAAAATACATATTCAATTAATCCGGTCATGTGTCATTGATATGACTAAACGTGTTGGTGAAACTTATAGAAACTTATGGTGTCTTCAACTTCAATAGACTAATAAAAACAAAGCATCATACTAAACTCTAGCTACTAGAAATACTAAACTTCAAATTATAAGGCAAAAACCAACATGAAATTTGATATGCACAAGTTACGTAGCACAAATCACATTGGATCATGAATGAAAACAACAGATGCGTGTGGAGAAGCTCGTCGAAAGCTCACCAACTCTAGTAACATAGACAAACTTGCATCCGCTACGTACCTACTAGGTCTAACAGTCATTTCTTCAAGACAAGGCGAATGTTCGAGCAAAAACTTGATAAACCCCATTTCAACTGGCAAACCGGACACATCACTCAACTTTACAGTCTTCAACTCATGTAATGTAGAACCATCGAAAGCATTCTTGTCCCAAAATTGCAAGTCCTCGGGCTCTAATTTTGTGCGAGACGCTGTAGAAACCTACATAAATTTGTAAACATAAACAAACTGCAAGCAAATAAGTTTATCAAATTTATGCAAGCTGAGCAAACTTACTGAGACTTGTAGTGTCTTCAAAATCGGAGAGTTTACAATCAGTTGAAGCACGACCAATACTTCCTTGAGGTCTTCAAAGCTAACTTCATATAACTCGATGTACTTCAAATGGTGATAAGTCATTAGTCTACGTCCATGGCCAATACCTACGCTCACAAACTGAAAAGGGATTGGTGTGTTTTTACTTTTAAACTGGCTGCTACAAGTTTTTCAAGACCACAACTACTATCTACATATCATACTGGATGCAAAATCATCTAGCGTGTTACTAGATTAATGAGATCACGACGTAACATAATACCTTGACAAAGTACACCTTCCCAACCAGCCTCTCGAGCTTGGGAGCACCACCAAGAAACCTGTCTAAATTGCAGCTACAGCTTTGTTCCAAGTGTTCAGCAATATGATCACTCATGTACATATTTATACTCGCAGCAACCAAAAGTGGAGTGTGTGCAAGACATAATTCCATAAATTCGCCATCCACAGTCAAGTACTTGAGGTTCGGAGCATGGATAGTCAACTCTATGCTATCATAGGACGACAACGTCAGGGTCTCAAGGAGGGGGCAGCTTGCAATGAGGCGATCATAATCATCTTGCGGGAACACAACCTGCTGAAAATCAATGTGTTTCAACCACATGAAGCCTTTGAAATCAGGCGGGGGGCACAACTCACAATGAACAAGCTCCAAGCGTGTCAGATTCTTGAAGGAGAAAAGGCTAGAGTGTGCCCTAAACCACTCGTCCTCTCCTAATTCAATGATCAACTCTTTGACTTCTCTCCTCGAGAGAAAGAGAAGCCACTGATCAACTTCAGCTGAGCCGCGCATATAAGAAGATTGGATAGAAAACTTGTGAATCGGACCATCATGAAGAAACAAAAACTTATGTATAAAATGCACAATCTCCTCATACTCGGCCACACCTCTGTCATCAAACACGAGATTGGTCATGGAGGCCCATCTATACCTCCACCTTGTAGATAAGACGCTTGTTCTGACAGCATCCTTGATTGGAAGCTTTGTGAGTATGGTTTCTATAATGCTATCTGGCAAATCACTAATCAAATCGCGCACTGAATCCTTTTCCATTTCAATCATAGATCGAAAGAAATCCTGTTTACAAATATCTACATCAACATTAGTGTGTGATCAAGATTCAAAACCATGAATTTCATTGAATAGTTTTAGCATGATGAAACAAAATCTTGCACAAAAACAAGTAATACGCAAAACTCATTAAAAAGACCCAAATTTACAAATACCTACATCAGAGTTAGTATACCATCAAGATTCAAAATCTTGCAAAGTAACAGCGCAGAAACTAGGTCTTTCTCAATTCATCTACTAGCTTAAAGAATTAAAAAAGAAGACAAAATAGCCCTAAAAAGAGACTCCACTTCGTCGGCCAAAAAGAGAAACACATAAGAGGTAATAATATTAATCCAATTTCTCCAAAAATTCTCAACTTCCTCACCTACTAATGGCTTCGCTACAAAAAAAAAAAAGAAAAAAGAAAAAGAAAAAGAAACTCACTAATGGGTGATAAATTATTATTAGGGAATCCAATTTACACTCAAAGAAATCGCAGAAAAAATGGAATCTTGACTATTGAGACAAGCTATAACAGCTAAAATAAGAAGCCGTCGAAACGAAATGTACCTTGAAAAAAGAATCACGACTGATGAAATGAAATTAGAATTGGGGCATTTGTAGCAATTGTTGGAAGCTCGAAATTGTTTTGCTGGTGGACACTAAGCAGATCGGCGGAACAGAAAAGCTATGAATTGGGCAGCAGCAACGTTGATTTGCGTGCGTTTGGAGGAGGCAAGTTTTATCGTTTTTCCAAATTGTAATCTATTATTGTAATACCCTTATAACATATTAATTAGCTCATTTTTTTATTTTCACATTCAATTCCGAATTTCATTGATATTTTCATTTGGAAAGTTATTTTTTTAAATGACTTAGTTACTAGTATTAGTGAATATACTAATTTTAATTGGAACTTTTTTTTTTCAAAATGGATTAAATTTAGAGAATAGGTGTAATTAATCCAGTTTTAATTTTGAGGTAAGTAATCCAGTTTTATAGAAATATAGGGATAAATTTGAACTATTGGTCATCAAACAATTTTATTTTAAAAGTCTATCAAAGTAAATTATGATATATTATCCAAAAAATCGAAAATCTTTAATTGGTATATATAATGGTGGGACCAATTCTTTAATTTGTTTGATTTTCGCAAAAGTCCCTCAATAATATAATAGATGTTCAAAACAAACGAAAATACTGGGACACCGTAAGTTGGCGAGTTTGGCAAGAAGGGAAAAAATTGGAGTTGAACATCAAACTAAATAGACAATTCCATAAATAGTCGAAATTTTGATTTAAATCGAAGTGGTATACGTATACGGTATACACGAAATCTTTGTGATGAATACAAAAATAATGAAATAAGTAACGCATCAACTTCATTCTTGATTTCCCAGAAACTTGGATGTATAGTTGCAGGCTTCATGTGTTGACAAATCTGCAGTTCCTCCTCACTTCTCCATTGGCATACGTATCAGGATTCGTAATGTTCCCCATTTTCACCATAGATTCCGCAAACTGTTCGAAGAAGGCAACTGCATTTTCAGCATATTTTTGGACGAGTTTCTTGGTCTCAACTGCTAGAACACTGGAGTAAAGTTCTTGATCCGAATTGATCAGCCCCTCTCCTCTCAACAGCATCTGGTAGTAGGAGTTGTCGAACAAATTGGGCGTGACATAGTCCATGGCTGACTCGTTCTGGTCCGATGATCCCTTCGTAGGTGAGCAGACTGATTTCAGTTTGCTCAGATAGCTCTTTGAGAGTGGATTTGTTCCTGCAGTTGTAGAGAAGTCTCCATAGACTCTGTTCCTGAAGTTCACGCAACGAGCCATGCCGATTGTATGAGCCCCTGCGACAACAACATAGTATATCTATCACAACCATAAACGAAAGCAAAAACTGATGATTGTATATGTTTCATTTAGGTATTGTTTCATACCAGAAAGAGCAACCATGTCAGTGACTGAGAGGCCTTGATAGATGAACTTTGAGATAATGGAGAGAAGCCCGTCATCTGCGGTGGGAAGGTTAGCATCGCTGAGAGCATAGCCTGCAGTTTTTGAGTCCTTCCTGCCAAGGGGAACAGGCCAGTAAGGTCCACCAACCTGCATCATCAGATCAAGAAAAAGTTGAAAACTTGATGTTGAGTTTAGTGAAATGTGAAATATATATAAAGTCTGCGGTGAAATGAGTACCAAGATGACTGCATCTCTAGCAGCAATGGTGAGGATGTCAGCACAGGAGACCGTTGCAGGGCAGTCGGACTCGAGCCTGTTCTTGATCCTGTCAATGATTCTGAATCCCTTCAAGGCATGTATGTTATTGGATGCCTTCTTCTCACCCTCAAGTGTGATTGTGTCATCCAGCAGCACTGATGCATCACAGCCCTGCATCAAGATGATCAAAAGAGTATTACAAAAACACGCTGTTTTCACTATCAACGTTGCAGTGTGGGTGTCAAGAAAATGACCTGAACGAAGCAGTCATGGAAATGCAATCGCAGGATCAAGGCTGCATTGCGCGGATCAGAGAGCACCGCACATTCCATTTCTTTCCGGACAACTTCAAGCACGGAGGGGCACGTCGATTTGTAGTAATCTAAGGTTAGAGGCGGCTCACTCGCGTGCAAGACTATGCTAAGAGCCAAGATGATCAGTTGCAAAATGAGCCCTTTTGAGTGAAGAGAAGCAGCCATTTTCTTGCTAAATCTGATTTTGTTGGATGGTTTCAGAGAGAGAGAGAGAGATTGTGGAGAAAGCTTTTTTGAGCATGAGTTATATAAGTGAGATTCGGCACATGAATTCAAACAATGGCTGTATTTTTTTGAGTAAAAAGTTGTATAAGTATTTAGTCAAGAGAGGATGTAACTACTATCAGTCTGGTTGGTGGGATCTCCCAAACCTAAAGAACCAAATAATAGGGTTGTACCTTGTAATGAGTTGTGCATAGCATTTGGGCAAACAACCAGACCTAAGTGTTTGGCTTATTTTCTTGTAATAAAATGCTGGATGTTTTACCCCTTCAACTTTTCCACTGTCAGATAATAGAAAAAATTTGTGTCTTGTTATATGTTGTTGAGGATATCAAAAATTTCCTAACTGCTTCATAACAAAAAAGGAGTTTGTCCGTTGGATGTATAATCTAAGGTCGACTAACAAAAGAGTTTGAATTTTGTTAATAATATAAAACAAAAAAACAAAAAATTGATTTCTTGATGTAACCATGTATCAAGATATATGCTATAAGAGAAGCAACTAGTTTTCTTGTTCAAATTTGGTACTTGCTAATCGTGTAATTTTGTTACACAACTTAAATTTCACTACGAAATGTTGAAGATAGGAATTGAAATTAATTCAAGGACAAGAAAAATAGGAGTCTTGATTCTTACACAAAGACACCTATGGATAACTCTTGATTTCGAACAGTTTCAGCAGTAATGATCAAGGAAAATTTGGTCATTAGTTAAAAATGAACATTCAGAAATTAAGGTGGCACCATTAAGATAAAATTGTTACTATATTGATGAAAATAAGTGCATGTTAACAACAATGTCAACTTTGATGGCCTAAAAAGGGAGGAAAACTGAAAGTACAAAGAACAAACATGATCAAGTGACGTCGTCTTGCTTCTAGTATAATGCCCCAGAGACTGGTATATCTAGGACTCATGGATCACGTATACAGGTCCGAATCAACACGATCCTTTCTCCGGCTCAACTTCAAATACGCGTCCTCGTAGTCCTCATCAATGGTGTAGTTTACACCCGATAAGACACTCCCGACCAAGAGAGACTTCACCAGGGACATCACTGGAGTACCAAAATCAGGCCACGAAACGCATAAAGTTCCCTTGATCTTCTTCAATTGGCATCGACTCAACAGAGCAGCAGCCAAGCCATCTACCATGCTTCCTGATGGATAGTAATCCAGACCTTTGACAAAACAAGCATTGCCTTCGGAATGTTTTCTTTCCAGTGATGTCTCCAGCTTGAAGGCAATGGTCTCGTCAGGAGAGAGCCTGCCACGGAAATTGTGGCTTTGAACAGAATCCAGAATCAAAACCCTCTGGGGCATGATCTTTTCACCAATCAGCAACCTAGCCACTGCATTAGCTCTCTCTGAAGTAACAGAGAACTGAACCAGGACGATCATGATTATTTTATCAGCTTCATTGAGGGCATATATGTTGCATGATTTGTTTCGAAGTGAAGGCTCAACCGAGTTTCCAGCAAAAGGGATCTCGGGGAGAATAAGTGTCCCAATAAGATTTTTTGAGGACAAGTGGTGTAAGAGGTGAACAGATGGGGAAGACATGGCAATGAGGAGAAGTGAGGGAGAGAAACTTTTCTTTGAATCAGCACATGAAAAAACCAAAAACGGAGATGGAAAGGAAGGTGGTGGTGGAGTAAAGTTGTTTAGATCTTCCAACAGAAGTCTTGAAGGCGGTGGAATGTCTGTTATCACATCGTCCATCTCGTTTATCCCAGTCCTGTACCCTGCGAATTCATGCAACAATATATCAACTTATGCTAATGTAAATTTGAGCGTCAAAACTGATTATATATGTGAATGAAGTGCACAATGCTTAATAAGCTACTTATCAATCAAGGGGTCAGAAACTATGCTCTAACAAAAATGTTCCACGTCCTATATATTCTGTTTTTAGCAAAGATATTAGATGGCCTCAAGAAATTAGGTGAAATCTCCCAAAGTGTATTGGAGGTTCCAGCATATTCATAAATCATAAGCAATACGAAGCTTTTCTATACAATCATTTCTTCTTACACGCATTCATCTACAAAATTGAGTGAAAAAACCTACAACAGAAATTAGTAACTGCACTTCAGGCAGTCTCCTAACCATGAACCAGTCAGGAATCATGACACGGCTGCGTCGAAACTATCCAATCACTATTTTACAATAAAAAAATTTAAAAAGAAGTTTTTCATGTTAAACTCAAGCCACCGAACAGAGCATACATACCGTGACGGTATTGGCATGAAAAAGATTGAAGCTAAAACAGAGTCTACTCAAGAAATAAACAATTGTTTGCCAGAATTATAATTATCTCCAGAAAGCGCAGCCAAATATGCAACAATATCAACTATGTCCAGATAAAATTAGGGTTTTCTCCTAAATAGTGACAATTTCAGCTACAGAATCCTACTTAGTCACTAAGCTACACCATAGAACAAAATAATTTGTTGTACCTGAAAAATCATGTAACAGAGGAACAGATAGAACATTTATTCATTAAAATCTCATCACTTACAGCCAACATTTTGTTCAAAGAAAAACAAAGAGATCAACAGACATATCTCGACGAGAAAGAAAAACTCATCGCGTTCATGGAATTAAAACAGAATAATCAGAAAAGTCGCAGACGAACCTAGCTGAAGGAGCGGTGGCGACGGCACAGTAGCTGAGAGGTGGGGGAGGCGGAGAAGGTCGGCGGCGCGTTGATGAGAAAAATAAGATCTTTAAAATTAAATAATTAAATAAAGATCTCTGTTCAAGCCTTCAAGGTGAACAAAAGCTTTTGCGGCAAGAATACTAATTTTATTCTTTTACAAACCTTCCATATTTATTTTCTGCTATAAAAATAAAATAGAAGGTTTATTTTAAAATTCAAATATATGTATATTATTTAATTTAAAGTAAAAGTTTCTGATATTTTAAAAGTAAAAGTTATATTGTTCAAAAATAAAGTATAAAGTAAAAATTTATAATCAGTATTAGATTTTATTTATTGCATTGATAATAATGTGAGAAATTGTGAAATGTAAGTCTGTAATATTCAGAAAGATTGTCTAAATAGTTCACCATTTTAGTTTATGACGAGCATTAAAATAATGTATAATTTTTTTTGAAGCTTTTATTAGACCTTTTTATACTTAAAAGCATCCAAGTAATCTTATTAATAAAACTGTCAATTGTATATCTAACAAAATATATTATATTAAGTAATTATTATATAAGCACTGAAATGATGGTGCATTACAATGGCACAACACAAATTGTGAAGTGTGTGATGGACTATGTACTAACAAAAAACACAAATTCCAAATTCACAATAAAAAATTCCCCTCTACTTGTCAATCATCCTCCTCTTTTAACTAGTCTTCATTTCACACAGGCAGCAGCTGCTGCTGCTTCCGCCAATTGAACTATTCAACAGCTAAGTCGGAGCATCAACGGTTCAAATCCCACCGGCCGTATTCTTGAATCTACGGACTAGAAATACGATCCATTTTCAGCAGATCAAGAAAAACCAGCTTCTAGCAGCAGCAGTGTGTGAATGTGTGTGTTTTGCAAGATGCTTGAAAAGAGACTGCCTACCTGCATTGCACGTGGATGAAGGACCAGGATCTCGAGTTTCTCAAGATCAGTCCTCGTGTGGATCTTCATCCTCCGAATGTGCAGAATGAGACGAGAGCATGACTGTTATGAGCAACCGAGAGAGTCTAAAGATAACAAAAGCAGAAAAGTGGGACTGGAGAAGTGGCCGGAGTGTGTGTGACTGCGCCGCCTGCTTTGATTTCATAAAATATTGGAGTACGATATTTAAGAAAAAACCACTTGTTTAAATCTGGTCGGATACACGTGGTTACAGCTCGCACAGTTCCACGTGAAACTGTTGATGAAACAACATTTGCTTACAACAGTCCCAAACACTGTCAACATCTCCTTCTTAGCGGACACAATATCAATCAGTAAACAAAATGTGGAAACCAACAAAATGTTTCATCCAAACTCCATGTTTGTCCCACTGATTGATAACCTCCAAGAAACTGTCTGAAAATGGAGCCCAACTCCAAAAAATGAAGTCAATTTCCAAATGAGAAAACAGATAGACAATTCAACATGCTGAGACAATGCATGCAAGTCCAAACAGAGAACAGGCCAAGCCATTGACACTATGGTAGGGAACCACGCCGGAATAAGTCCAAGCTGGGACCGAGAATCGGATCGACATCCGTCCATTTCCCTCATCAAGAATCAAGAACCCTCCTCTGCTAATATGCTATAACATCCACGAAAAAATGTGATGATAAATACCCTTTTCCTTCTTGCTTTCAAGAATGTAAGCACTTTTATGCCTATAACTGATGATAGCTAAGATAAAAGCTACTAAAAATGATTCAACAACATTGTCTCAAAATCATAGTAAAATCCTATGATCCATGTGTTAAAAAAAAAGTAATAAACAGAAAGGGATTTCATGAAGGTTTTGAATGTGACTTCCTAATCCCATTTCAGCCCTATACTAGAAGAATCCAAAAACACAGTTGGATTGACTGCATACTTCACATGGAAGGCTGCTCTCTGAGTTGATGACATGACAGAGGTTTCAAAGCTTTATCAGAGGTAATAGAAATACATAAAGAATACCTGAATATAAAGGGTCCCTCACTCCCTCCCTCTCAACCTCTTTGATACCATCACAACTTATACACAAGTCACCCGAGGATATCCCTATATAAGGGTTCAAAACCACGAATACAACGAGTCTCGTTTCTCATATTTTACCATGCTCGTGGGCTCGCCTTCCTTTTGTCATCATCCACAGACAGCTTTATACTTGTAAAAAGATAAAAAGAGTATCATGATTTCGAGGGCCGACATTGTCCTAAAAGGGCCTAAAATCTCTGTCAATCAAGTGAGAAAACTTCACCTGCAAAAAGGTCCCCTCTTTATAAATAAAAAGGCCACATATTGATGTAATTCAATCTGTAGAGACAGCTAATCGGTACTTTTTTTTTTTCATGCATAAAAGATTCAAAGTGAGGAAATGTGTTGCAAAGTATAGTCAAGAAATTCTTCGATAAATAGGACAAAGCATCACAAATTTGTATTCCCACACCTCTCTTTACCAACAATGGATCCCTCCAAATTCCCTCAAGGCAGCGACGAGTGCAGCAACAACGAGTCGGGGTGGACAACATATATAGGCTCACCACACCACGAAGAAGATCGCGACGATGATGATGATGATCGAGATCGTAGCAAAGATGGAGAAGAACACAAGGAGAAAGATGCCGACAGTGATGATTCAATGGCTTCTGATGCATCCTCTGCTCCCAGTGATGCATCCTCTGCTCCCAGTGATCAGTTTGGGCATTTTAACAAACAGCTTGGATACGGATATGCAAAGAGCACCAGTGAAAGAAAACATGGCGGTAAGAAGGAGCAAAAACAAGGCGACACGAAACAACATGCTGAGAAGATTAAGGCAGCAAAAGACAAGGCAGATTGCGCTACGAGATCGAGAAAAAAGTAAGAATCATTTCCTTCTTATTCCTTCTCAGAAGTGAATGAGTATATAAGGATTGCAGAAGTTAGTAATGATACATTTTGCAGTGTGTTCATTCAATTAAACAGCTAGAATTCGAATCTACCTGAATTTTTTTTCAATTTGTTATGTTATATGTGTATTATGCAGATGAATATGATTGGCACTTCTGCAGTTGCAATGTTTTTGGAAACTCGCATAATCTTGTCAATTTGGCAATGAAAATCAAATGAAGACGATGAAAAAATAATGTAAAATTCCCCCAAAAAATTGGTTGTGCCAATATAATTTATCAGAAGATGAATGTTCTTCTACTATTTACATGGGCCATCACTTCTCAATTGTTACAAAATTCACACAAAATGTGTTTTTTTTATCACCAAATAATGATATGCCTATTGTAATATTAACAATATCATTTGTTTTAGTAAAATTGTGTAACTGCATATTGGCGGCGCGGACTTAGTGAAACATGCCATGCCAAGTCAGTCGCTTAGCCTCGGTCCCCCGGAGTGGGTTCGGCTACATTGAATTTTATGCTTGAGTACTCTACTGATCCCATAAGGTTACGTTGCTATAATGCTATTCTTTATTTCAGTCATCAATTATTGTATCTGAATAATTTCGAAATGTTTCTCTTATTATTTACAGTAACCAATTCCTAAGATGCAAAGGATTTAAGGAAAAAAAAAATTCACATTTCCATAAAATGGACCAAAACAGATGAAAAATTGAAATAGTTGGAGACATGCACAATAACGGACATGGCAACATGAAAACCATAAGTTCAAAATTTCAATTTTCAACAATATCCAACATATATCTGTCATGATATTCATATACAATAAAATTGCTTGAGGGCCCGTTTGATTTGTTTGATACAACATTATAAGAACTTCTTTTTTTTAAATCTTGGAAACACCTTGTGTTTGGATTTGTTTGATACAATATAATAAGAACTTTTTTTTTTAAATCTTGGAAACCTTGTGTTTGGTTACACATTTAGGATACCCCACCTATCCAAGATTGATGCGCCAAATGAGACTGCCTATGGAAAAATCCATGTTTCAGCATGAAACTATATTGGGTCTCAAACCCTCGATACCATAACGTCTTAGGGTCCGAACACAGATAGGGATATAAATTTACCCAGCACACCCTTAGTTGCCCAACACATCACCCCAGTTTTTTGAAATTGACTAAGGATATTCTTGGCCTTAGCTTTTTTAAACACACGAACAAACTTTGATAAGAAAACAACACGATAATATATCTGGGTTTGTTTCCAATGCTACCAAAGTTTTCATCCTAATTAGCCCAATCTCATCTACGTAAACAAACTGGGCCTTAAGAATAAAAAAACAGAAGAAAAACCAGAAATGCTCCTCCACAATCACATCACATCCCCATCACAGTACTACTCTGGCACCGCCGCCATATCCGCCATGGGCAGCTTCTTAGTCTCCGACGAGTTCCTCTCCTCCCGTGGGTTCACCTTCCGTCGCAGTGCCGACAACCTCAACCTGGACCACCTGAAATCCGTGTTCGCCGCCGTGGAGTACCAGGAAACTAAGCGGCCAGTGGCGTTCACTAGAGCGACGGCGTCTTCAACGTGATAATATGGGACGTGGTGGTGGACCCCAGCTTCGAAGGGTTCGGTCTCGGTGTGGCTGTCATGGAGAGAATGCTCACCGCCCTGTTAGACAAGGGGAGAACTCGGGGTTTTACCGGCCTTTCGGCTTGTGGCCGACCCGGACGGGATCCGAGGAATGGTCTACTCTAGGAAACAAAAAATAATAGATAGTTTTTCTTTTTTTTTTAGATATGTTGTCGCCATGTCTCAGTTAATTCGTTCTATACATTTATGCATTGCATTATTTGTAAAAGATAAAAGTATATAATCTTGAGGAGATATTGATGAAATGAAACGCACGAAGCATGTAAAAGGACCCCGATGATTTTGTAATAACATTAAGCCGATGTCCATTTTTATACAAGTGATAATTTACATACAAAACTCTTCCATTCTGAGGAGAGACCTACATCGACAGTCGACACTGGAAACTAAACCGGACATAATAACATCACGAGGGAGAAGATGAGAACCTACAGCCTTATTGAATTGCAGCACTGCAAAAAATGGCCAAGAGCTTTAGTCCTACTTGTGTGAGCCTGTTTCACGGGTCAAGGTCTTCTTTGTGTGATGAAATGGACAGATAAAACATATGATCGAATCAATCAATAAATCAAATACAAGTATGTATCATCTGCACATGATAAACACAAGTATTTGACAAGGACAATCTTCTTTGTTTAAGGGAATGGGATAATGAGTAAAACAATCATCATTGGAAGCACAATTTGAACATCATCTTGAAGCAAAATGAAATTAGAAACATGGTATTTAAGGGGTTGATCTAATCTTCTCCAGTATTTTCTGCATTTCAATGTTATAGTATGATTGAATTTCTATGATTCCCAACAAAAAGATTAACATTAAATTGTAGAAATCAGTGCCTCATGTACTAGAATCACCACAATTTCTTACCTGAGAATCTGCCAATTGATTAAATCTGGACATTTTCGATTCAGATTGATGCTAGAAAAATCTACAATTATTTTGTTTCAATTCAAAAAAAATCAATGTCCATTAACCAGTTCCACACAACGATACTGAAACACATTCATTTACATCCCCGAAAATAAACAAATCAGGATTCAAAAAACAGAAATAGAATACTCACAGAAACCCCATCTCAGTTAATCTCCTTGGCGTTTTGAAAGAAAGCGGCGGAGCATAGAATTGAAGCGATGAAAGCGAATAATCCCATCCCAATCATTAGGGAAATACCCGCTACCACGAAATCCAAGACGAATTGCACGCTCAATCCCATCAGCACCATCGCCATTTCTTTCCTTTTTTGTACCCTCCCTCTTTTATTGTTTAATAAAATCGGAAAATCCCTAATATGAGCTGAGAGGGCTCTGCTTTCACATCTCTGTGGGTTTCTGCAACCGATATTTATATATGTAAATGCGTAACATCGACTATCGATGGTGCAGCAGCGTCGACACATATTACTGTTGAGGCAGCTGACGCTGCGGCTGCACCAAAGAGCGTGGCACACGATAACGATTATTTCATCATTCTTAATGGGCCCACTCCATATATGGGTTTGGGCTAGGTTTTTTCGGCCCAACACGGACAGATTTTGCTGAATATTCCATTATTGCGAAAATCCCGGACATAGAAAAATAAATCGGGGGAGTTAAAATAACATTTTTGTATTTAATCATATTTAGGATTCGATTCAATCCTCATAATAAAGAAAACCCTAATCAAAATTATAATTTAATCTTTAATGATCCCCTAATTACACGTTTATGTCACAGATCCGTTTCATCCTATTTTCCGCAACATGGGCTTATCGGCCTTGAAATTTGCATCATGCAACTTGACTATTATTGATCCGCCTCGAAAATGGTATCACCAAAGCACAAGAAACAATGGTACAAGATACAAGAAAAAGAACAAAGCTATGCAAAATATGAATTTGTAAAAACAAAGCTATGCAAAATATGAATTTGTAAAAACAAAGCTATGCAAAAAGAAACAAAGCTATGCAAATAGTGTTTAACCGAATTGTCGGTTAACCGACTATGTTTTTTTAAATAAAAAACCGAAACCGATACCGATTAAGGTTCGGTTAGGCTACTAACCGATCGGTTAGTCGGTTAACCGATATAACCGAAATAAAAAAAAAATGAGACAAACCAAAAAAGAAAGTGAAACATCTTTAAAAAATAGATGAAGTTCCTTTCTTGATTGTAGGGGTGCTTATTCGGTCGGTTCAATTAATAACCGAACCGAATTGTCGGTTAACCGACTAATTTTTGTTTAAATCAAGAACCGATACCGATTAAGGTTTGGTTAGGCTACTAACCGATCGGTTAGTCGGTTAACCGATATAAAAAAAATTTCAAACTAATTTTAATTATTAACATGGACAACTCTTTTAAAGGAATGTAGGTGGGAGAAAATGGAGCCGGCTAGGAATCGATCCTCGGACCTCGCGCTTAGTGCGCGCGCACTTAACCACTAGGATACATGCCTACTTTTGGCATAATAAGTAGCAGTAATATATTTATACATTACTTAGATCGATTTTTTCGGTTATAACCGATCGGTTATCGGTTATAACCATAACTGATTTTTTTTAACACTAACCGAAACCGAAAATTTCAGTTATCGGTTAACTAATAACCGACCTTAATCGGAACCGATAACCGACTAACCGAATAAGCACCCCTACTTGATTATAATGGCCTAATGGACTTTTGGCTTTATTCGGGAGAAAATTGAGGGAAAATCAGAAGATAAACTATAATTTTAGAGATTATACAAATATTAGATACGAGAGACTTGGATATTTGTTTACTGTGTCATTAAATTCTTTTAGAAATAAATTAAAATGGTGGTACGGGGTATTTCTTAAAGAAAAACTTTTTTTCTAATAAGTTTCCATATTTTTTGTTTTTCTTAAAATTAAAAAGTACGGAAGGAAGAAGATACTATTTCTCGGAATTTTCACTTTTTCAAAAGAAAGTTTTGCCTCTCTTTTTCTTCCCCCGTTTCCCACTCCATCTTTCTTCTTTTATGGCCACTTTACCAATCTATGTCGCCGTCGCCGGCACCGGCGCCCGTTTTCTTCTTCCGTCGTCTTCGCGAAAAGAAAACGTAAGCAAATTCACGTTAAATTAATCCAAGTAGGCCAAAACAAATTTGTTCTTAAATTCGAGCAGTTCATCCACTGATTAGAGAATTAGGGTTAGTTGGAAATTAATTGATCAGAACCACGCCCAAAAATATAAAAATTTAAAAAGTTCCCCCTTTTCAATTTCATCACGTCGAACGGAACCCAACCCAATGTTAACCTGATCCACTACCAGGGCGTGATGGGTAGTTCCAAAATTGAAGATTTTTAGGGTTTGATCCATTCATGGAGAATAGAATAGTGGAATGAACACTGAGAACAGGGGCAAGCATAGACGAATTTTGTTGTCTTTTTATACGCCCAATTTTTTTGATGCAAGAACAGTGCGACCCACCACTTCCAGAAACACCTGAAATCATAGTCTCTTGTCTGAAATTGCTCGCAACGACTGGATTGAATCTACTTGAATTATTACCTCATAATAAGATAAAAACAGTAGCCTAATTTTCTAGTGCTTATCCTTTTTGAATGTTTTTGCTGTTTATGGCAGCTCTTCAATTATGATCCACTATCACCAGCCTCTCCACCACCTCTTGTCTCTCTCTCTCTCTCTCTCTC
>JAYDZE010296942.1:0-18769 GCA_034509125.1 Monilaria moniliformis | reverse complement strand
AATAACTCCCGCGCTCAAACCATCAGGGGACAATTTTACCCCTACAATGCTATTTCCGTCTAAATATAATGCTGACGTACGAAACACAATTCTGTCCATCGGTTGATGTATATGTCTGAAGATATATATCTATCCTACGTGGAATGATTTTTTCGTTCAGCATATATCCTTATGCAAATTAGTATATAGTTTCTCACAAATCAGTATATACGTTCTTCTCAATTAGTATAAGGTCAATAAATTTAAATCAGTTATAATTGAATCATGCGAATTTCATGTCTTTGGATTTGAAAATCAACCACTTTCTCTCTTTTAAAATACATCAAATATTAAAATTCACATAACTATTTCGATTTAAATCATTTTTTCACAAAATATATATTCAATTAAAGGTAATTTTATGAGGATTCTAACAAAATCCTAATTGCATATGTTCATAGTCAATCAAAATAGTTAAACAAGTAAATTATTATAGCTTTTACCAATCAATCAGCATAACTTTATAAATCAATCAGCATATATTGTTATTGTGATCAATATAACTTTACAATATAATCATCATAGTCATAAAATATAATTATCATAGTCAATCAGCATAGCTTTACCAAGCAATCAATATAGCTTTGCAAAGCAATCAGTATAGCTTTACAAAACAATCAGCATAGCTTTACCAAACAATCATCATATATTATTATTGTGATCAGTATATATTCTTAATGCGATCAGAATATATGCTTACTACGATCATCATATATTGTTAATGTGATCATTATATATTATTATTGTGATCAGTATATGGATTTACGAAAACTAGTATAATTATGCAACGCTATATATATGCTTCTGTATTTTTCGGATGCTTCCATATTTTTTGGGATTTCGTGATTATTTTTGTGTGTATCACAATACCCTTGTCTGTTATAAGTCACTACAATCCGTTGCCATATGGCTTTATTTTGTCTATTAGATGATCAAATCCTACGATCCACATTCGTTTTCGGTTCGAATATAAAGATTGGTTCGGATTTAATTACAACTCTCTATATATATATTGTTACATCTTCTGTAGAATTGGATTGTATTTGTCCATGTACTGTCGTCTGCCTTATGTGGTTGGAAGATTCAGTTGGATCTTATAGTGTATGATATTCTTTATTTTTTTTTTATCACATATCAAAATTCTTATTGTTGTTTTTATTTTTATTTTTTGTGAATAGATGTTCCTTATTATTATATTTGTGTATGGTACATGCATGTATTGATGACAAACAAAATAAATAGAATAAAGAATAAAGACTGTGTTTTTCTGAGCTTAGGAAGATTTAAAATTAAAAAAGTTTCAGGTCAATTAATATTTGGTGTCCGTGTTCTGTGTGCAGAATAAATTAACAATTATGATCTGACGACAATACTTTTGCACCATTTACTTGTTGCGATCTTGTAATGTCTATTTTCAAAGAAAAAAAAAAAAACTTCTACTCCCGCATGCATTAACGTTAAATCATGTCGCTTATCCAGTAAAAATGGATAAAAGTTAATGAAAGGGACTTGTAGCTGCCTGATTGCCAATCGTTTCAAAGATATCTCTATAAAATATTAATTTCATTTCTTCAAAAAAGAAATATGAAAAGCATGTTTGTCTATTTTCTTTTAAACACCATACTTAATTTTCGCAGTTTACTGCCCCTCTCTATGAAGTTTAAAAATCGGATATCTTCTTAAAAGATTATACTTATTTCAATTTATTTCAACATAAAATTAAACGTGAATTTTGTATTATTGATGATTTCAGTTAAATGTTTTGATCAATTTTGTCCCACGTGACAACTGCAATAGCACATGAACTTACGTGTAAGAAGTTCAGATTATGTTCATCCAGTCGGTATAAAATACAAATTGTTCATAATTAGCTGAGGCAAAATGGAAAACAACCTCTTAAAATAAGGAAGATAAATCATACTCATTACTATAATAATATTTAAATAGTATCTACTTTATTATTTTACTTTTAAGCATGTGGGAGTGCATTATGTCAGTATTATCTAATGCACGTTTGCATGCTCACACGACTCACGAGCTAGTGTATAAAAGTGCATTAGGTTAGTTTTAGCTAATACACACTTCTAATGCACGTTTACATGCTCACACGACTCACGAGCTAGTGTATAAAAGTGCATTAAGTTAGTTTTAGCTAATACACACTTACATACTCGCACAATATAGCGTGTAAGCATGTACTGTTCCCATTCCATGTGCACATAAATAGGAACTGAAATACGCATTCCCATAGCCACAATGGTATTGGTGGCTGTAACGACATCAGCAATGGTAGCGCAATAAAGAGAATAAATTGTAGACGACGAGGAGGGCGTGAAGTTGGGGTAGAGAAGACGATATGGATGTGGGGTGGAGTGGGAGAAGACAATGGGGGTGGGTATGAACTTAGTTTTTTTTAATTTATTAAGAGTAATTATGTCATTTTACATTGAAAGTGGGTAGTTTTTATATATTTCTATAATAGTGGCAATAATATATTTTTATTGTATTAAAAAGATTTTTTATTTTTATTTTATTTTTTTATTTTTTTCTTAATTTAAAGAGGATTAATAATGATTCTCCATTTACCCTATGCTGACTCGAATCCCTAATTTATTGGTTGGAGGAAAAAACGTCTTACCAACTAATTTGCACTTTATCTTCTTAAAAAGGGTTTTTATTATGGTCAGCCCTTAACTGAAATGCTAAATTGTAAACAAATCTATTTCTTAAACTCTTAGTGCATGTTTGGTAGTAGTGATAAGGCCCAGATAAGATAAATTATCTAGGCCCAACAGTATAGTCTATTTGTTTGGTAAAAATATTATTTTTATCTTCGGCCCGTCGGGCCAAGATAACTTATCGCGGCCCGATCCAAAAACATATTAAACGGCGCCGTTTCACTCTTAATACCCTGATACACTATCCCACCATATTTGGTGCGATTGAACATTGTTGTGTCATGCTTTCCAAAACTGGCCTCTATCTCTCTACTCTCTATCTTTCTCTGTCGATATGGAACTCTCTATCTCTCTCTCCCTTTCGAGGCGACGAAGACCGGCGGTAGTGGTGTCTGTGCGCCCGTCGCCACGACAGCCGTTTCTCCGATCTCCTTCTTCGATTGGGCTTTCGGATCTAGCTTCTCCCTCTCTACTTTCTCTCTCTCCGTCGATGGAACTCTCTCTATCTCTCTCTCCGCCTCGAGACGGCGACGACCGGCGGTAGTGGTGGTTGTGCGCCCGCCGCCACGGCCGTTGTTTCTTCGATTGTCTTCTTCGATTGGGTTTTCCGAATCTGGCCTCTGCCGATGGAACTCTGTCTATCTCTCTCTCTCTCTCTCTCCCCTGCTTGATGCTGTGATGACCGGCGGTAGTGGGGGTTGTGCGCAAGTCACTACGGCCACTGTTTCTCCGATCTCCTTATTCGATTGGGTTTCTGGATTCGTTCGATTTCTACTGGGTTTCTGGGTTTCTGAGTTCGTGCGATTTCTATAGGGTTTCTAAAATTGCTGCGAGGCTATGATGATTTCGTTGAGAAAATCTGAGCCAAATTTTCAGTTTGTGTTCGATTTTGTTGTGCATGTGGTTTCGATTTCTTCTCGATTTCATTTCAATTGGGTTTCTGGATTTCTTTTCTGTGTGGATTTCATTGTTTTTCTGGGTTTCTTTACTGTGTGTGTCTGGGTTTCTTTGTGTTTCTTCACTGGGTTTCTGTGTTTTTTCGACTGTGGGCGGCGGCGGATAGAGGATTGCATCGACGGCGGCGGAGGGGATTTGGCCTTGGAGTCGCATTAATTAAGATTAATTAATTAGATACTCCATTAGAATTTAATTAATCTATAGAAAAATTCATCTAAATTAATCTTTAATTATTTTTTCTTCATCACGATTAATTCATCTAAATTAATTAATACATATTAATTTATATAAGTTAATATTTAGCAAAATTTATATAAATTAATAAATCTTAATTTAGCTGATTAATTAACTATTCAATATTTGATTAGTGTCAAATTTATATTAATTAAATATTATTTTAATTAGTAAAATAAGACTAAAAATCTATAAAATTAACAAGGGTAAAAATATAATTTTATATCTTATTTATAATATTATCTAATCTACCAAACACACATACTTATTTTTATCTCATCTACCAGACAATAATAAAAAAAATTACTATCTTATTTATACAGTAAATTCCTATCATAAAGTCCATCTTATTTTATCTATCTAATCATATATTAACAAGCCTATCAAACGAGCCCTTGATTAGAAGTGATACGGAAAACTTTATACAAGTCGAACGAATGTGGCGGCTGATGTCCTATTTCAGTTGCCACTTAGGAAATGTATCGACTGGAGAATTGAAATGGGTGACATAAAATACACATTTACTATTCATCGTAAAATAAATTAAAATGTAATATCTAAAATAACATAAATTACATAATTTAGTAGATTTTTAAAAATTATCCTAATTAAATCCTTCCTTTTAACGGGTTTTGCCGTAGTTAATTTATAGTAAGTCTTGGGTTCTGTATAGATGAAAGTGACTCTAGCTTAAATTGAAGGTACATCGCCCAAATAAAGGCCTATAGCTATATAGTATAAAGATTCTTTTATTTTTTCCTTCATTAGTTGATTACTCAAATTTGAAATAATATTCTTTGTGAATTTCCAAAGTTAAATGATAATTTATCATGATTCTGTTCCACGACACATTGTAAAGTGCTTTTTCACTAATTAACTTAAAAGGTGGAACATGTCCAAAGTGATTTTATGAAAGGATATATCTATTAATTAATTTATCCAAATATAGTAGAATTAAACTATATATATAAGTCATCACATTTGGCAGGCAGATCTGCAATATCTCGCTCAATTGCAATAATATTTGGTGTACGTCCTTTTATTTTTGAAAATGTCTAACAAAAATAGTATTGAACTCCGAATTATATTTATCAATTATCGATGATATGGGGATTGGATGTGTTTATATTAATATAGCAATAGAATGATTTAGTTTACATTTCCATATCAATAATGATTAAGTTTGTACTTCACTCACATAGTAAATACTAGCTAGTTTAATTACAACTGTACCAGCAAACTGGAGAACAGGAAACTAATTTCAATAAATCTGTCAAAAGGGGCAGAATCACCATGCAACTAAAATTTGAATAATCAACATGGAAACCTCACCATGAAAAGACAAATTAAAATACTTATGTATTTGAGCATACCAACTTATAAAAGAATAAGAAAATCAAGAAAAGAGTCAATATAAAAACATTAAGTAACTTATTTTTAAGACATAAAGTGCCATAGAACTGAAAACCGAAGCAACTCAACGATAGCTTTAGTTCATTAAACAAAAGACTTCAAAAAAAAATATTTTACCTTTTTTGGCTTGATTATGTTCTAGAAAAAAAGTTAATTACTGGAATAAAAACCTCCAATTTTCTGCAAAGATCTCCAGTTTCACTGTATTAGGGTTTCCCTATTCTGTACTAGCATCAAGAATATATACACAGCTAAACACATACACAATTCAGAGGAGAAAGAGGGAGGGAGAGAGAGAGAGAGATAGAGAGAGAGAGAGACAGAGAGAGAGAGAGTGTCCTTTTCTTCTTACCATAACTTAACTGCCCTGGCTTTCCTCTCCTACTGCACTTGAAGCTTCTGAAGCAGTTTCACTTGCACACCAATACTTATTGGTAAAAGATAAAACTCCTTCACTTGACGAGCAGTTGATTTTTTTTTTACTCAACTAGAACAAACAAACAAGACACAAACCCTTGTAGCTCAATCTTAGGGCAACCAATTTTCCCTTTCGAGAAATAGGGTTTCCAATTTCACCACAGCTACAGAGATCTAAAAGGGTTTACATACTATTGATTTTCCCACTGATCCATCAGAAGAAATTGAAAGGCACCTTTCCCAGCTACACAAAAAGGGAGAAGAGGTCCCCTAGATTGCTTAGAGCCATGCCGGAAATGGTGATTTTTTTCCTTCTATTGAATTTGTTTTTTCCTTTTTTTTTTTTCAATTTCAAAGCAATATGAGCTGAACAGGACACGAAATAAATGGGGCCCTTCGAAAAAGCACAAGAAATGAAGAAAATTTTGTCGATTGCGTAGGGTGATAGACAAAGGTACGGTTTAGAGTCTACAAACTTGCGTTTTAAATCACACACACAGCTTTACTTGGCTCCCCACACATGCAATGGTCACACCTCCCCCTACAAAAAGCTCACGGCCCTAACCCTTCTCGCAGATATTAATTAAATAAAACATAAATTTTAAAATTAAATCAACGGAATAAAAAAATGTAGCACTTTGTATGCCTATTGATGTAAGTTTTCAAATGGTTCTTATTACTCGACAAAATTCAAGTATTTGTCATTGTCTCTCACTTTTCTTGGGCATATGTATTTACATCAAACAACATATCGTTTTCTTGGTCAGGTTTATCTGTCGCTGAATATACAACTAAAGAATTGATTAATTAATCAATCGTGTTTAATTAATAATGAGTTGTAGATGGAGTTGTCGAAATCCCTAATTCTATGGCCCCAATCTTGGCATGGTAAGTTAAAAGAAAGAGACAAGCCCTTTCTAACCCCAATAAGCAGACCTACTAAACAAAGTCATTACCCTGTCGAACATCCCTTTCCTCTACGGTTCTTGAGCCTCCGTTTGGGGCGAGTGCAGAGATTTTGCCCAGGTTGATCGCTGAAATAAATGCTTCATTCTTTCAAATATGAGGGTTTCCACCACTTGTTCTTCATCATCACACTCTATGTATAAACAATAGGGTTCCTGCATTTCACCAATACCTCCACGAAAATGTTGGGCAGGAACACATACCTCATGCCGCCGGCTTCCTCTCGTCCAACAACCGAGCTCGACGGCGTCGAAATCCTGCTCCACAACCACCTTCAGTACCTCCACCACCCCGACGCCTTCTCCGGCCTCTACTTAGCCGCCAACGCTCCTTCCGCAGCCGACGACGTTTCTGTGTTTGAAAACGGAGAGCCTTCCACGGCGCCGGTGAGGAAGCAGACGGGGAAGAAGGATCGGCACAGCAAGATATACACGGCGCAGGGGCCGAGGGATCGGAGAGTTAGGCTCTCCATCGGCATTGCGAGGAAGTTCTTTGATCTTCAAGAGATGCTAGGCTTCGACAAGCCCAGCAAAACCCTTGATTGGCTGCTCACCAAATCAAAAGCCGCCATTAAAGAGCTGAGCGCCAGCACCAAGAGCGACTCCTCGCCTTCTGCATGCGAGATGATCTCCTCTGATTCGAACAGAAGGTCCGGTGGGAAAGATAAGGCGGCGTCTAGCCTTGCAAAGGAGTCGAGAGCCAAGGCGAGGGCGAGGGCAAGGGAGAGGACGCTGGAGAAGATGTGCATCAAGCAGCTCAGTGGAGATAGGTGTGATGGTTCTGAACTGAACCCCTCATCGTTTGAGTGCAATCAACTTGAGTTTTTGCAGCTCTCTGCAGGTCCGAAGCCCACTGCTGGATTTCGAGACCCCGTTTTTCATTTCGGTCAAGGGCCGGACGCCGCGACGCAAGACCTAATTGAAGAATCGGTTGTCATCAAACGCAAGAACAAGAATAATAATAACCCTTCTTCCCTTTTGGGGTTGCAGCAAAATCTTGTTTTGAACTCAAACTACAGCATGACCCCATCTGCTAATGAAAATTGGGATATTTTTGGGCTCACCTCACAATCCAATTTGCATGTCGCTTTTGATCACCACAAGTTCTTCAATAGGTATATATCAAGAAATGAAAATATTTCATTATACATCTTAATTTGATCAGAAATTATGTTGATTTTCTGTTATGCTTGTTTGCAGCAACTCAAACATATAGGAAGAAGAAGCTCTTTGGGAAACCACAGGACTAATGTTGCTCGGTTAGTGTTTAAAGAATCGGTGTAAGTTTTTGCTACTTTGATTTTGAGCAATTTTTCAATATCTGAAACTTCAATTGATGTAATATCTTTGTCTCTGACTTAATTCCCAAGTATATAACTATTTATCGATTTGATTGTCAAATGTTTAGTGTCCATGGATCGATTTTCTTTTCCTTAAACTCAATTCTGCTTTGTTATAATTAACCTTGTGCATAAGACCCATGGACATAGGTTAAACTCAGCAGTCAATATTCAATATTAGATCATTTCCAAGCTGTCTTCATCAAAATGGTTCTGAATTCGATGCAGGCTTTGTGAATTCTTAACCAATATTTTCCTGAACATGTTAATTCAAGAGTTGTGGAGTAGATGATCTTCAAAATGTAACATCAAGCCGATGCTTACACACTTCAAATCCAGCTTAACAGAAAAGCAGAATGTTATCAGTTTAAAAGAGACCAAAATAACAGATTCTAATGTATTAGTCATGTCAAATAATTAAGAATGTAAAACCTTCTGGTTATTATTTGGAAGTCAAGAACCGCCATGGCTGATTATGACCTAGCTACATGCCTTTCAATTCTCCATTGCTACAGCTAGAAATCCATCTATCAAAGATTTAGAGCTAAATATCTTGGCTAGCTATAAACTTCCTTCACTAGAATCATCCAAAAATTTGTATTGAAAACTTGAATCTGTTGAGGGGAAGCTATATATGTTGATAATCATATCGTTTTTACCTATCCATCTTCACTCTAACTATAACATACAGAATAGGATTTGCAGCAAATTTTTCCAAATCATTGCTGAATCAAAGTGAGTTTCTCATTCTATCGGAAGCACACTTAACCACTTCGCCTACATTACTTATGCATTACATTTTTCGTCACTTCCAGTTTCCCTTCATATAAGGACGATATACCGATTCCTAAACACTGTTTTTTGGAAGTGTGAAACATGATAGCAGCATCGTATTTTCTTCGTTATCTTCTTAAGAAAAGATCATGAGCTAGCCTTGTATTTTAGAAGCAGAACTTTTGTTTCATTACTTTCTGCCCAAACTGATCATAAACATACTGGTGCTGATGAGGTATATGCGAAGCAAATTTGAATAAGCAAAGGATGTGAATTAGAAATGATTTTACCAGTTTGAAATCCAATTGTTTTTTTGAAGTCTGTTTGTGAAAAAACTCAACACCCCACATTAGGTCAAGAGACCTATTTCTTTGCGGTCCCTATACAAAAAAATCCATATAATATTCTAACTTAATTAACTCTTGTCTCTCTCTCTCTCTCCAAAAAAAAAAATTAAAAGAGAAACTAAATTGACTCTTCTCGACACATGATTATTCTATGATGTGGGTGGAATAGCAGCAAATTATCATTTTTTCAGTTATATCACATGCAGAATTGAATGCTAGCTTAAGTTTGGCAGTCACTTTTCATTTTATACAAGCTTTAATGAGCCAACAATGTATTTAAACAAACAACTGAAGAAGATATATACTAATTTATTAAGTTTTATAAGAAATCCATATATATTAATCACAGTATTCCAAACTATAACTGTGACTGCTTAATTTAGAAGCTACGGTATTATTTTCTAATAAAGAGATCTATCTATTGAGAAAAATGAGCAATAGCTTAAATTATTCAGTTCTATTTCTGCTAGACACTTGTTCCTCGACATTTGCTCTAGAGAAGAAACATATCATGTGAACAACAGCTAGCAAATTCTGAGGTTCCAGTTTGGATTTTACTGTAAGAATAATGAGAAAAAGGATATATATATATATATATATATATGTATGTATGTATATTATGATGCATATGATGGAAGCATTAATGAGTTAGTGGGAGAATTACGTCCATACAGCAGTAGTGGTGAGTGGTTGAGCGAAAAATATCTTTTCCCAGTTGTCAAAGTTTAATTTATTCTTGTTCCTCTTTGTTGTTACCTACAATTTTCTTTCTTGTTGGAGGAATAGCAATAAATAAGTTTGTGGCCCTAAGGCTAAAATGTCTCAACCAAAATAAATACCAGCTTCATTTTGATGCCATATCACTGCTGAGGATCCTGTGTTGGAAATGGAATATGTAAATGTATTTTATCTCGTGTCTTATTGTATCGCTACATGGCATATACTAAGAAATTAATATATGCATGCCTTGACATGTATTTGATATTTCAACTGATTTTCTTGGCTACATGACTTGTTTCTGGTTGTGCGGATGATCTAAGAATAATTAATTCTTTGAGTTGTAAGATTCACTTTTCTTGAATGATAAATTGCAACAACCAATCAAGAAGCAAAGCCTAAAAATTTGCCTTTAAAATTTTCATAAATATGGTTGTACTGTCCCTTCACTAACCTTGATGATGTAGATGAACCAAAAGCCTCCTCGGTCATCGCTCATTTCTTGCATATATTCAAGTAAAGAAAGTGATTTCTGTCACAAGAAATTAAATAAAATAGGAAAAAATTAAATTCAAATGATCTGGGAACTAAGAAATAAGAAAAATGCAAGAAATGTGATATTTTAATATGTGGAAGAAGATGCCAGAATGGGAGTTGAAGAGAAGAAAAAAAAACCCACATGATCATCAGCCATGGCTTCTTTTCCTTCAATAATATGTATTTGCATGTAAATGCATCACTCCAAAAAAGGTTCTTAATCATTAGATTTCGCTCATCTTTGACAATCCTAATTTGTTGCAATAGTTACAGTAATTTTTCCACCAGTATCAAAAATTTATGAAGAGACTAGCTAATGCAGAAGGAGAGTTCGAAAACCCAAAAAGGAGTTGAAAAAAAGAAAAAGGCTAGATTTGAATAAAAACTGATAAGCAGCTAGGTGTTTAATTCTGGCATGATAATCTATTTCATTTGTTTATGCCTTAGCTAGGTAGAATGATTACAACCTTAGTCGTTACATGGAGCCAAGTGTAAGAAAGTTTGACCAATTTTTGGTGATTTTCTTGATCAAATTTTGCAGACATATATATAGGGTATGGTAGTGATGATATTTGTACCAGAAGAAGATCCACTGTTTGCTAGAAAGAGTGATTGGTGGGTGAAAAGATATGATATTGTCCCCATAAAATCTTGCAAATTCTCCTTTTCATCTTCATTTAATTATTTTAATTTCTTTCGACATATTATATATATAATGGCTGCATTCGAATAACCTCTTATTTGCTCCTCTTTTGGAATACACTAGCTATATCCTCTTTCACTTCGAACATGCATATTCTGAAAAAAAAAATGAAATGAGAGGTTATAAATCATAATTTATAAAATAGTTTCAATCACATCAGTCTACTAGCTTGATGAAAACTGACGAGTGTAGTGGTTGGGAAATTGGGGGCTCAAAAAATACCTACATCCCTCCACAAAAGTCTGCTTCAAAGATTTTTATTTTTTTATTTTTATTTTTGGTGTGATATTTGAATTATTATTATTATTATAGATTTTTAGTAACAACCACAATAATAATAAAATACAACAAAAACAATCATGCTTTAATATAATTACTACATTGTAAGCCATAGTTGAATGTAATTTTAGTCACTCACAAAACATTAAACAAACTTAGCATGCATGCTACAAATAATATCAGTAATTTTGTCTGTGCATTAAAAAAAATAGATTAAAAAAAGATTCGTTCATAAGAAAGAATTTCAACGTAGCTCGATATTTGACAAATACACAAGTCATTTAGGAAAGAGATCTAGTTTCGATATTAAATTAATTCACGAAATTAAATTAACTAATTTAATATATTATTATATATATCTAATTTCTAAATATTATGAATTGTTTAAAAACAATAATCTAATTATGTCATATTGGATGCATTTGGTTCGAATGATAAGGTATGATTGACAAAATAATCCAAATTAAGTAAATGTTTAATTTGCATGATTAGGCATGTGATAGATAACTCAGCTTGCATCATAATCAGACAATTGAATTATTATTTTATCACAGTTGGGTTAATTTATTGGTTATTTAATCTTCCTCAAATCTATAATCCAAAGTTCTAAAAATACTTTCATAAATTTTTTTATTGATTTTGTATGTCTTCAAATTTTAAGCATTTTGCATTATTATAAAAGAATAAAAAATCTATTTCTTTCCAACGTTTTGCATTTCAGGCATAACCCTTCAAATTTATCTTACATCATAATTAATTAATTTAAATACAAAATTAAATAATTAATCCAAATAATCTCATCCTACTTTATTCAATCAATCTTATTTATCACATCCAATCCACCAAACTAAATGCTAATATTCAAACTTGGTAATATTTTTTTACTATGTTTTGATAGCATCCACAATGGCGGCTCACGCAGCGAGACGCCCGCCCATGCCACTTTTTGCCCGCAATTACATCGCTCAGAGCCGCCTGCACGGATCACGGGCCGTGTCTCGCCCTCACGCAAACGTGTTGTGCACTCACGTGCCGCGGCCAATCACAACACGAGTGCGTGACGCGCCCCCTGTCCCCGCGACTGTGCTTCGTTCAACGTTTTTTTATTATTTTCTTAATTAAAATTTAAAACTATAAAGAAAATTAAACAACCGCTGCAACGGCAATTTTTAATTAATCTTTTTTCTTCCTAATGTGTCTATTCAATGACACTTTTATTTTATTTTTATTTATTTTTCTTTTTTTCTTCTATAAATTCCTTATACCCCACACTTCATTTTCTACCCCAAATTTATATACATCATCTCTTCTTCTTCATTTCTCTTTTTTCATCATGTCTAATACTCTCAACCATCAAGTGGTGATCCAACATTTATTGTCACAAGGGATCGATCCCTCCGTTTTGGATACGGTCCAAATGCTTTCGGCGCATCTCAACCGGCGAGTAACGACTCTCCTCATTTTGGCTCGTCCTCCCCACATCTCGACGTGAGTAAAGATGCGGTCTGTGGCAACCAAAAGAAGGGGTTGTCTTTCTTGGCAAAGGTGGCCACAAAGTACAATGAAGTACGCCCTCAAAGCGCACACGCACGCCTCGTATGGTTTGGGGCCACTACGACAGAGTGAAACCCAAATTATCCAAATTATGCGCAATCTACAACTTCATCAAAAGGGAGAGAAAGAGCGGCACGAGTGAGTTGGACGTGTTGAAGGATGTGTTGTCCACATACTTGAACGAGAACAACAAACCGTTCAAGTATGTAAAGACGTGGGGAAAAGGTTCGCTTTTGTGAATAATGAACAGGCACCAGGTCAGCCGGACCCAAGCGTACAAAGCATACGGTTGACGAGCAATTCAGGACGAGCGGAGATACCGAAGTCAAGCCCATTCCGAGGGAGGAGATGTGTATGAGCCACCCCATTGGCCAGAAGGTGGTAAAACGGAAGGGAAAGAGGAATGCGACCTTCTCAACGACCACTGCAACAACAAATGAGATTAGCCAAATGCGATCCTCAATAGATAACACCACCTGCACGGCTTTACTCAAGTTGTTCTTCGAAGCCAACGCATTCGACATGTCTATAATGACAGATGATCAAGCTGGAACCATCGCCAACTTGTCAACAACTTGAAGCAATAATTGTGATTTTTTAATTTTAGTTTTTATTTATGTAATTTAGGAGTTTAATAAATCTAATTTTATGCTTTAAATAATGTAATTTAGGAGTTTAATTTGTGTAATTTTACTGCTTTCAATAATGTAATTTAGATTGTTTTATTAATGTAATTTTCTAATTTCTCCAAATAATTTAGAATTATAATTATATTATTCAAGTTAATTTGATTTTAATTATGAAAAAATAAGAAATGAATAGTGTAAGAGAAAATTAAGGCTCGCAACCTCTGTTGCAAACGATAAATTTTAAAAAAAAAATTATTATGAGGCTATAAATAGTGTAAGAAAAATGTAAGAGGAAGTCCTATGGATGCCCAGAGTTTCTAATTTAGTGCCATGAATTGTCTCAGTAAAGCAAGATTCCAGTTCAACTTCAATTTTTTGTTTTTTATTTTTTTTAAAAATCTATTCTACGTGCATTTGGTGTAAGAATAGAAAATTCTTCATAGAAGTAGTCTTACAGAAACAAGTTAAAATTAGAGTATTAAATATAGAATTAAGACAGCAACCCTTAAGCACCCATGTAATTAGCTATCTTGGCTAGGAAGGGGAACTCAAATGTTAACATCAAAGGTTCGATTTTCGGAGAATCGCATACGAAGTATTACAACTTAATAATTAACTCAGAGCCTTAGAGCTCTTGTAAATACAGAACACTAAACAACCATCAATGTGCTTATTATATATGTAAGGATATCAAAAACATTGGCGGAGCAAAAAAAAATTTAGGGGCACCCAGCTAAATATAATTTAAGAAAATAATAAGTATAATGTTTAGCATAAAATTAGAAACTAATAACAACTTTAATATTAGTATATATATAATATCATTTGAGTTGCAATTTTGGATATTTTACGATCAACTCTTAAAATATCCTAATAACTTTTGTATAAATAAAAGTAATTGCTCACCCCTTCAAAAAAAAAAAAAGTAGTTGTTCATGATAACTAAATTTATTTCATTTATATAGTTATATACATTAATATTCATATATCGTGCAAAATGAAATACTAATAGTTAAACAAACAATAAATAATTAATATCTACAATTATCAAAATAATTCAAAATTGTAAGTAAATTGTAAGTGTAAAAACTCAAATCTTGTGTGGCAACAATAGCACTTTGAATCCACAATGAGTAATAATTTTACTTCTTTATTTCAATTATTTCCATTATTATGCAATTTACCATTTTACGAACGTGACTTACGGTTGAGGGTTTGTTTTTTATTAAACATTTGAATTGGGATCAATTCCCTGATCATGAAATAAAGAAGTTTTTCCTCCCTTAAACATTTTCCCTAATCTATCTCTCTCCCCCTTTTCGCCGGCAACTTTCCCGTCAGAATTTCAGCGTCGCCGACACTTCCCCTCGGCAGAGAATCTTCGTCATTCATATCTACCTATCATTCTGATTTTATAGAATATGAAACAAATTGAGGATAGAGAAATTAGTGTTTGTTGCTTTAAAAGAAAATAGAAAAAATAGGGTTTCTATTATATATTGATCATATCAAACTGAGAGATGTACGTAATATAGTAACCTAGCTAAGCGTGCTAATATTAAATATGTTAGGAGCAAGAAAAGACTTTTATTGTGGCCTTAAGCTTAAGAAATATAAAGCCCAAATAAACCAATAACATAACTTATAATAGTTGTTATTTGTGAAACAGAAAATCTGGTCCTGCAAGCTTAGCTAGATTCCAGTTGTCTATAGCGTTAGTCACAATTAAATTAGGGTAAAACATATTTTTAAGTTCTTATACTATTATTTTTTGTTTCATTAAATTCTTATACAATTTTTTCGTTTTAATAGGTCTTCATACTTTTATTTTTAATCTTATCAGATCCTAATTTAACGGACGGTTAACTTTTCCGTTAACTAAATACCATGTCATCCATTTTTATTGAACATAAATTCCACATCATATCTTATATAATTGTTATGTAAAAAGCTCTCTCTTGGCCAAATAAGAAATTCTTTTGCTCTTCAATCTATTCTATACGTACGACTCAATTTGGGAGAAAAGGAATCAACCAAATCTGGATGCTGAATGAAGTGGCGGTGGCAAGAATTTGTAAAAATTGAACAAAATTTTCTCTGCAATATTAGCCCATAATTTATGATTATCTCATGAGGATTTCCAGGTGAGAGTTCCATAGTACGCAATCATTCACCCATTTTCATGTTTTTCTCCGAAAATAAAAAGACCCAAATCAGATGAAGTTGGAAGGCATTTGTCCATCGATTGTAAACACTCGGAATTAAATCCTAATGAAATTGGTTAGTTTATTTTCTATTTTTTTCTTCTTCTTTAGATCCTTCATTCATCTCCAGTCTCGACATCGATTTGTCACCAGAAACGAGATTGACGAATAGAAAATTTCACATTGATAACATCATCCACAACAGTGGGCATGCCTTTATATTTCCCCTTACACTATTCATAGACCTCACAACAATTTTTTCCTTAAAATTTTACTCTTGCAACATAGGACGAATCTTAACTTTACCTTACACTATTCATATCTTATTTTTTAATTATTTCATAGCTCATGTTGTTTGTCAATTTCATATTTAAATCAAATTAACTTGAATAATATAATTAAAATTCTAATATTTTTTAATAAAAAACCTAAAAATATAGCCTAATTTTTCCTTCAAATAGTTAAGAAGGCGGCGATGGTTCTTGGCTTATTCCTCTGACATTTTAGATGTGTCGAAAGTGTTGGTTTCGAATAACAACTTGAGAAATGCAGTGTGGGTGGTGTTTATCTAACGAGGATTGGATCTTGCCAATCTTCTCCGACGCTACAGTGGTCATTGAGGATGTCGTCTTGCCCTTTCCCTTTCGTTTTGCCGCCTTCTGGCCAATGGAGCGGCTCCTATGTAACACCCGAATCTTTCAAAGTAGCTTGTAATTATAATTATAATTCAACTAATAGATTGATTAGTTAATATTTAATATGTGTTAAGTATAATTGTGGGATTAGTTATTAGGAATTAGATTTAATTTATTAATGATAGCTTTGTATCCAAACCTTATGAATATATATATAAGTATGCGTTTATATATAAATATGTGTGTAATAGACTTAGCAAGTAAGAATTTTTTTTAATTTATCTCCACCTCTCTCTTCGGTTCACCCATAGGAAAAATGGGGAAACTTCGTATTAAAATGATCCCCCACTTAGTAGGAGGTTGACTAGGCTAGCTTGTGGAAGTACAACTATCCCTCTCTTCTCCTCACTTTTTTTTTTGCTATTATATCGGCTACACCTACATACACACTACCTCATATTTTTTCTTTCTCTTTCTATACACACCCAAACCGCACACTTTTCCTCTACCGTTTCTCTTTTTTTTTCTTCTCTCGGTTTCCCTTCCATTCCCGTCACCCTACTCCGTCTCGCCAC
Source organism: Monilaria moniliformis (assembly GCA_034509125.1). Lineage (NCBI taxonomy): Eukaryota > Viridiplantae > Streptophyta > Magnoliopsida > Caryophyllales > Aizoaceae > Monilaria > Monilaria moniliformis. The sequence continues at coordinate 1,772 of JAYDZE010296942.1, read as the reverse complement.
TCACCGCTCACCACCGTCCGGCCGCAAGCCACTGTCACCGCCCCATCCCTCTTCCTCTCTTTCGCCCGATTTTTCTTGCGCATCCACTGAAACTCGCACACACACACGTAGTATTTTCTTCTTTCACGGTCATCGTCAGCTCACAGGAAGACAACTGCCACACTGCCCAGTACGCTGCCGTCATTTCACCGTCGTCACCGTCGACTTTGTTTCCTTCTCAAGCTGGAATTCGACGCCTCTATCCTTCATATGCCCAAAGCTCTCATATATAGTGTGATCGTGCCCCAAGCAGCAGCTGAGAAATAGATAAGGTCCATGATTAGGACGAGTTTTTGGATAAGGACATTTTGCTTCACGATGCTATCTTTTGCAGATTAGGTTCTCATCAGTCCAACAACTGTGACCCCGTCAAGTCACTGTCCTTTTGAGGGTAAATAGTTGAATATAATAGAAAGTGGCATGTCAGGATTTTGATGTATATATATATATATTCTAGTCGCAATTAATTGTTGTACATATTTTGCAATTTTATATATATTTACCAGTTAGTTTTAAGCAGGATCATCGGTTTTAAATAGCAGATTATATATTTGAATTTCGTTGACTGATCGAATTGATAATAATATTAATATATTCAGAAAATATATGTAGTTTGTCTGATCGTGACGCCAATAATTCGATTATTTAGTAATCGAGTAGGGGGTGTTACAAATTTGGTATCACAACCTAGGTTTAGTCGATTCTAGGACTAAACTATGTCTGATAAGTGTTTAGAAACATGCCATATATGAATTGAATTGTGTTTATATCAGTGACTTGATGCAGCTGCTATTCTTAAACAGATATTCAAGATGTCGAATGATGAAGCCCAGAGTAGGGCACCGGGTTCTCAGTCTCAGGAGACCCTTTCTGTTTTAATAGATATTCCTATTCCTGGACAGGATGCTATTTTACAGACCTAGCAAATGCACTCCGAAAATAGTCGGGTCTTTACCTAGTAGTAGTCATACCTCTGCCATTGAACGACTTCACAAATTTTGAGCATAGGAATTCAGAGGAAGGAAAGACAATGATCCGACCAAGGCTGGGTATTGGTTGGATCAGCTTCAGTGAATATTCACTTTTATGCCATGTACTCTTGAAGAAAAATTACAATGCGTTGTGTCTCTACTGAAGGATGAGGCATATATGTTGTGGATGAGTATTGTCCAAATTGCTACGCCAGAGACTATATCGTGGGAATTCTTTATGAAGGAGTTTCATAAATGTTATGTAGTGGAGGATAGAAGAAGAGAATTTCTTCACCTGGTACAAGGTGATATGACTGTGTTAGAATACAAGACTGAATATCGGCGTTTGGCCCGATATGCAGGAGAGATTGTGCCTACTGATTCAAAGATGTGTCAGAGATTCGAGCGAGGACTAAATAGTAATATCCAGAGATCAGTTATGGAATCTGAAGCGACAGATTTGACTAAACTATCAGGGTTGGCACAGACTATTGAGAAGTTGATTGTTGAAGAAGAAGATGAAAACAAGAATAAGGAACAGGGTAGGAGGGCTGTAGAACCTTCTCATTTCATGTCACGATCTAGGAAGCAATTTAAAGACTCCAGTAGGAGTGGGTATTCAACACCTTCACGTTTCCAGGGACGAGGCCAGAGTCAGAGATCTGAGTTTAGATCAAGACCACAAGTGTAATGACCCTCGATTTTATTAGCCAAATTGTGCTAATTAAATTCTAATAAAGAATGTTGGATTATGAAATCAAG
>JAYDZE010296831.1:0-18771 GCA_034509125.1 Monilaria moniliformis | reverse complement strand
TTCAAGATCGAAACCCAAAATCGAACAACAACACATAATCGCACCAGAAAATGGAGCAGACTAAGATTGACGGAGGCCATGGTGTGATGACGACGGCCGTGAGGAGACGTCGGCTCAGATTTTCTCGGCCAAAATCATCACCGCCGCGTAACCGTCGACTACCGCCGCCTCCAGAACCCACCAAATCATCACAGCCTCCAGAACCCACCAAATCGATCAACAACACAGAATCACACCCAAAAATGGAGCAGATCTGGCGAACACAGAGTTGCCCCCAACATCGACGGTGGCCATGGTGAGACGACGGCGGCCGTGAAACCCACCACTACCGCCGCCGAAACCACCACTACCGCCGCCGAAACCACCAATACCGCCGCCCCCTCAAGTCAACAATCGGTCGAAATCCGACGACTCAGAGGGCCAAGCGGCAAAGGACGAAGAGGGCATAACAGGAAAGAGAGAGTTAATCGGTGCCTCAAGACAAATAATCGGATGGTGAGGCGCCGATAATGGAACACAACCAAACATAGGAAAACAGTGCATGGCACAGAAACCGAGACGGGCCACGATAAAATAACACGGGCCTTGCTTTTGCCCAACATCCATACCAAACACATGATATATACTGTTATATATAGATATATAATCTATATCTAGGGCTAAACCGTGTTAGCAAACAGCCCCTAATTTGATATCCGTTGGATATCGGGTATTCGATATCCGCAATAATCGATTTCGGATGCAGAGTCGGGTATTCAATGTATCATTTGTTCGGATATCGGGTAAGTCCAATTAAATGTCGGATATATTAGACACCCGATTAATTACCTGACAATATAATTGCTGCCTTTAATCAGGGCATAGTGGTGTTAACGTTTACCACTCTCAAGTCACCGATTTGTGGCGCCCACAATAAATAAAACATACACCACTACGCAATCTACCCATTGAATGCGAAATCAGCTGTCTCCAGTCTCTCTTTCAGACCATCCATTATCTGACCAATTCTACATCCACACAACAAATAAGAAGCTATGCTCATTGGCGGTGCGTACACAGACAAACGACGCACAAGTCCAACCGGCCTCCGACTCACCGCCAACGGGCCTTCGTTCAAGCAAACAACGATCAAGATTCGTGAGTTGTCCTTCTTGAAAATTGAGTGAGTGCTGCTAATGAAGCCTCAAAACTGCTGATTTGCTCACTATAAATGGCTAAATGCAGTGATGTGCAAGGCATATTTGGCTTATCACATGACTTTGAAAAATTCTTGAACTTTTAGTGTGAGTTGTTCTTTGTGAATTGCTCTGTTTTTTTTAGTGGGACTGTGTGGGTTGCCGGATGGTTTTGATTGCTCATAGTTGTCATTTTTGAACATTGAGTGATTGCTGCTAATGAAGCTTACTGCTGTCGATTGGCTCACCACCGAATTCAACATTTTGATCAACATTGAGGGTGCGAGTACCCGATTCATTAGGTGCGGGTAACTCGCACCGGGTATTCGGGATACCTGGACATAGGACGATGGCCATTTTCGGGTACGAGTATCCGACAATTTAGATGCAGATACCTACGAATATCTAATTTTGTAGGCCTAACAAAAAGTATGCAATATTTAATGACATAGATTTTAAAAAATATATTGGTAAAAGTTGGTGGATGTGTCTTTAATTGATAAAGAATATAAATATAGGTCCTACTATATAGAAAAAAAATGTGTAATTTTTTTGTAAATAAGAAGTGTTTGTAAGGTTGAAATATAAAATAGAGTATGAGGTCATGTCCTAAAAAAATTGATATTTTTTCGTGGACATCCAATATAACAAATGTTGCATATTTTTTTGTATACAAATGAAGTATAAAATAGGATTAAGACACTCCATTTTCTCTTTCTTTAAGTGACATATCTATAATCTCTCCATTCATTTTTTCTCAATTCACTCTTATTTTTAACATGTTCAATTTCCCATTGTTTTCTAATCCTACGCCATCTTGAGAGAAACCTATATAAATACTCAAGATCAATGGGTATTTTCTCATCCCACAATTATGTTGCACAACCAATTTAATTTTGCCAATGTATTGATCAGCTGAATAAATAGTTATTATTTTACTGAAAATTCTAAATTTCTCTATTTAATTTAGCAAATTATTAAATTAGCATAAATAAAAGAAATTTGTAGCATTTTAATTCATACATTCTATTAATTATATTTAGTATTTTCATGAAAATAATGAAATTTAATAATATTATAAAATAAGATTGATATATTACGGCTCTCTTTGCAAAGAATGAAACACTTTCTTTTATATAAGTATAAAAGAGTACGAGGCATATCCATATATCCTACTACTACTACTACTACTACTACTACTATTATTATTATTATTATTATTATTATTATTATTATATCCTTTTAGTATATTTAATATTTACTATTTTCAAAAGAATGGAAGATATTTTTTTTTTAATAAAATCAAAGCAACCAACTTCAATACCAATTATGACTCTTTTTTCTAAATTAAAAATATTATTTGGTTTAATAGAATTAACTAATAAAGTGTATTAAAAAATCAGTTACATTGTTATGATGATGCTCATAAGTCAAATTTAGTATGACAAGCTCTAAGTGAGATGATGCTTGGAAGTTAGAGTAGGTCTATTAGACTCACATTGTTAACTCATTTGAAGAAATTAATTAATTGGATTATATGATTTTATAGTTTTATTGTAGATAACTCTACAATTTTAAAAATAAAAGATAAATAATAAAAAATGACAAAGCTCTAGATGAGACGATGATGAGAAGGCAAATGTGGTTTATCAAGCTCCAGATGAGATTATACACAACAGTTAGAGGTGGTCTGTACGAGATTATATTTAGAACTCAGTTCTAACCATTCAAGCTCCAAATGAGCTAACGCGCAGTAATGGTCTTTCAAGCTCCAGACGAGCCGATACACATAACTCAATTATGGTCTTTTAAATCTTGAAAAATGATGCTTAGAACTCAATTGTGCTCTTTCAAACTTCAGACGAGGTGATGCTCACAAGTTATAGGTGGTACGTCAAACTCCAAATATGATGATGCTCAAATCTAAATTATGAACTTTCAAGCTACAGAGGAAATGATGCTCACAAGTTTGCTTTGGTCTTAGAAGTTCGAGATGAGATGATACTCACAAATCAATTCTAGTATTTCAAATAATCTATATAAGACTATTTTAATGTAAACTGATTATAAACTATAACGTAAAATGATTCCCTATCAAATTTTGATGAATTAAACACTAGTGTAATTCAAACAAATTCATAGCATGACTGCATAAATATAAGAAAAATGTAGCGAATGATTTTATAGTAAAATATTGGATCGTTAGAGCACAACACAACTAATAATTACACATTTAATTGTAATGTATACAGTGAATTTCTCCAAGTGTAACATCTTGTAAAATGAGTTATAAAATTACATACTTGAGTTTAATAAATTTTATTTAAGTTATATTATACATTTTGATTTCTTTAAAGAACATTGTACATTTGATTAAGACATTATTATCACATGAAACATTATATATTTTGATTAAGAAGTCACTTTGACAAAGTTGTTTTATTTTTATTTTTCAAGCAAAAATTGAAAGGATTGAGATTTCTATCGTGATTGGGTCCTTATAAGAGAGGAGCTACAATACTCGGTTGACAAACTCGTTGCCGCGAATCTCAACACGCTACAGGCCTTCCTGCCGAAGAAGTTGTAGTCTTGTTGCAATCAACTTCCATTGGATAAGCCACTCTCGAAATTAATAAATAATTAAAAATAAATCTTGATCATTGAAAAGTGTAGAAACTTTTAAATATTTAAAGGGACGCAAATTTTTTAATCTTGATCTCACTACAACACATCACACGGGGACTAGGCATATAGTAAGGTTTTGTTTGTTGGATTGGATAAGGTTGGATTACTTGAAATTATCCCTTTTCTTGCTTATGTTTAAACTTTTGATGTTATTTTAAAAACGTGAATAACTTAATACCAATTCTGTTTTTTTTTTGTGAGAATGATCGTGCATGACCTATTAGGGCATCCACGACAACAAATGATCCTTCAGTTTTTCTTTACATTATTCATGAATCTCACATCAATGTTTTCTCTAAAATTTTATTCACTGCAAAGCTTTAATAATCTCTTACATTATTCATCTCCTTTTCTTTTAATTATTTGATCATTCATATAATTTTCAATTTCATTGAAAATTTGAAAATTAAAAATATAAAATGAATCATATCAATTCCAAGAGAAAAAAAAACAAAAAAATGAAAATTAAATCAAAAAAACTGAAAAAAAAAATGAAAATTTACAAATTATTGTAAGTGGGTTTCAAATTGAAGTCAAAGGGGAGAAGGAAAATCTCATTTGCCAATAGGCCAAGAGCTTTTTTGTGTAATGAAATAATACACATATTATATAAAATTGAAAAATATCAAAAAAAAGAAGAAAAAAAAAACGATTAGACGTCAGCGGGCCGCGAGCCTTACTCGCGTGAAGAGCCGCCGGCTCTTCCTTGCTGCAGTGGCGGGGCGAACGCGGAAAGTGGGGGAAAGAGGGGGCGGCTCACTATTGCTCTTTCAACTTCCATTTATGGTCTGCAAGATTTGTGTGCTATCAGTCAAAAACCTCAAATACCAAACTATCAATATGATATTATTTTTTAAAACAAGATCATTTATTTTAGTAATTATTTTTATAAATATTTAGTAAATGAATTTTCATTAAAAACATTTTTAAAAAAAAGAGAGAATCCAAATCAATGATTTTCTCTGTCTTAGATTGATATATAGGCAACAGATAATTTTCAGCTTTCAGATTTTGATCAAAATAGTTAACCTATCTTTCGAGTCTTAAATCAACAAACTCCAACCTATTAACTAATTAGATATGATTTATCATTCTCCTTCTTAATAGTTAATCAAAGCATACGTGAGATATAGTAATAAAATGTTATCTAATCCAACATTCAGTCACAGCAAATTCTCATACGCATAAACCTAAAGCTTGTGTACGAAGCTCGATTGCTCTTAACAAAAGGCCTTATGGAAAAAGCAAAAGAAATAGGCCACCAAATCAACTCAAAGACTTTATTAAAAAGGAGAGAGGTTGATGGCGCCAAATATTTTGAGCTATTTTTGGTGTTTAAAAATCCACCTCACAATGTAGTTGTTGTTGCCTTGTTAAGCCTCTCTGTCCAGACAGCCTCACGAAAACTACCTATCATATTCATATTTAAGCTCCTTTTTCTCCTGCATTTAAGATTATAACAACGAAATTAAAAGCTGTACTATCAAATTACATAGGGACCATATAATTCGGACTGGGAACATGTATTGATGCACACAAGAAATCAAAATATTCAATTTCTTTTTCAAAAAAAATCGGCTACAAAGGTGCTAAAATTGATCTTTTTTTTAAGGTAAAGAAATACAATCGAGAGTGCTTGAGGCTCACCCAGCTCCTTTGGATATGCATTTCCATATACTATTCCAATTTTTCAGTTTTGAAACACGTGATAATGGAAATTAGATCAATCATTTTTTATGAAAAATGGAAAAAATTGCAGAAAACTATAGATCCAACTACAGTTATCACAAGATCAATGAGTAAGTTACGATATGCCATATCTATAATAATTCCCTCAAATGAAATAGCTAGACATAGGATTCTGAAGGGGAAAGGAGAGGGGAAATTAAGCAAAGTGAAAAAAGAAAATATTCCAAAATAAAGCTTTTGAGACAGCATGATTCACAGCAGCAGTTAGTGTAGGAAAATGGTGAATACATACATACACAGACAATCCAAAGCTCAACTCGACATTCTTTCCTCTACAACTCCAATTTGATACCAAAAAACCCACAAATTGGAGCCCATCATTAACTCTCTTGGGCAAATTTAAACTCTACCAATACCATCATCATCACCATTCATTCTTTATACTATAGAACCATAATATGTAATCAAGTCTTTTTCTGTGGACCCCAAACAAAAAGGAATCAATGTGGAAAAAAAACCAAGCATAGTAAAAGTCAGAGTGAGGTGAATCCTGGCCGGGCCGGGCCGGGATGTGTCAGGTCGACTTGCGTTTCTCTCTTACTGAATTTATCTTCTCGAGCCTCCATTCATCTCGTAGGCGGGCAATGAAGGAGTCGGCCTTGGCGTTGACATCCGGGCTGGGGCAAGAGACAGAGGGCCCGATTGAATCTCCACCGTCGGATTTAACTGATATGCCGTCTACGTCCCCTAGGTCCGGCGAGCTGCAGCGGGAGCTATGCGTGCTGATTATTCTCACGAAGTCGCCTCGGGCAACGAATCTCATTTCCGGCATTCTGAATGGCGGCGGCGGCGGCGGCAGTGGGATCAACAGCGACGGTGGAGCGATCATCACGTTCTCGTACTGATGTTCGGCGGGTCTCGTGGGTTTCGGAGGCTTGCCGGTGCTGGGCTGCCGGCTCCGCGGCGGCGATGGCAGGCTGGTTGTGACGTTTTTGAAGCGCCGGCTAATGCTTCCGGTTTTGAATAATGTGTTGAGAATTGACGAAGGCGGTGGTGGGGGTGGAGGGGGCGGTACTGGAGCGGTGGATGAGTGGATGAACCGCTTGCTTTTGCTGCCTGTTTTGAATAGATTGTTGAAAATCAAGTTCGGTGGCGGGGGCGGCGGGGGTGGCGGGGCGGTGGCGCCGGGGGTGGGAAAAGAATGTACACGCTTGCTTTTGCCGCTCTTTTTGAACAGGTTTTGCAACACCTTAGATGGAGGAGGAGGGGGAGGTGGAGGTGGAGGTGGAGGTAAAGGTGGAGGCGGCGGCGGAGGTGGAGGTGGAGGTGGAGCTAGAGGTGGAGGTGGAGGAGCAGATTGTGGTTCCACAGGAGAAGGTGGAGAAGAATTCTCAGCGGCAATCTCGTAGATATTTCTACTTTTCACTCTCTTCTTTCTCTTCCGCTGACCTTTGTACAACGAAGCTATTGCCGTCGCGAATTCTTTTGTACCACTCTTTTTCCGGTTGATCTTCACGCTTACTTCCTCCGGATACTCAACTTCCGGCGCCGCCGCCGGCGGAGGGGGCGGTGGAGGTGGGGGAGGCGATGCTGGAATAGGAGGATGCCGCCGTCCATGGTGGCTAACTTCAGCTTCTTCTTTGCGCGTCTCAACGATTTTCGCACGTGGCACACTATGGAGTGATCGCCTCCGCTTCAAAGTGGGCGGAGGCGGCGAGGGAGGCGGAGGAGTCACGGATTTAGGAGGTGTCGGCGGCAGCGGCGGTTGCGGAACTGAGCTGACCTCAAATTTATCCACATGAATTTCCCTAACGACCGCCTCAGCCTCTTGTATCTCCTCCTCATGGCTCCGCCTACGGCGGAGCTCATAGTTTTCTTCCCGAGGCGGAGACCGGTAGAAATTCACCTCAAAATCATCAAAAAACCTGTTCCTATTCGCACCACCTTCACTCTCCCACACCGACTCCTGCCGGAGATCAGGATAAGAGCTGCTGCTCCGCCGCAACCTACCGCCGCCACCGCTGCCATTACCGATGCTGTTGTACTCTCTCCGATCCGGAAAATCCATCCACGCCGGAACAGACTGCCTAGGCCTATCAACAAAATTCGAAACACTAGCCGCCGCAGCCGGAATTCGACGATCGTCAGTAGCCGCCTCCTCCTCAGCCGGCGGAGCTTCATCGTTCCGTCGCGCGAAGATGCCGCAGAGAATGGCGAACAAAACCAACACGATGTTGAGCGAATCCCAGCTCTTCTTAATCGAATTCGGTCTTAGGATTTGATTCGTGTGTGAGATAAATGGAGGTAGCACAAAAAACAGCATTAGTAGGGCGATAATTGGAATGGTTAGGATTAGAGCCACCGGATTGAGGAGGGGAGCCGGCTGAGGACGGCGGCGGCGGGGGTGGAGGGCGGCGGGGGGTTGAAACCAGAAGGAGTCGCCGTTAGGTTCCATGGGGGTGGGGGTGGGAGCGCGGGCGGGGGGCGAGCTTCGTTTTGTGGTTAGGGGGTTGCTTTTTGTTTTGGTGGGGGGAATGGGAATGGGAATGGGAATGGGAATGGGAATAGGAAGACTTGGAAATTAATAATGCATGACAGAACATGTACTATTATATGGTCTATGTACCAATAGGTTTTGAATTTTAATTTAGTTTGATGAATGTCAGAAATACAATGTTTCATTTTATTTTATTATTTTATGTTTGACGGGAAGGAATTTAGTTCATCGCAATAATAAAAATGTGTCGGTTTTTTAAAATAAATGTATATATAGAGCTGTTCCCTGTTACCTGTGTTATGGATAATGACTTATGCTGGGTTCATCATCTTCTATTTTTAATAGTTCATCCAGATATATAAGTAAGTAAAATACGTATATTGAAAAGATTATACAATATAACTAAAACAAAATTATACAATATAACAATTTAATCAGTTTTATATCTTAATTTTTGTTTATCTATCGAGAATATTGTTTTTGGGTAGTTCTTTCACAGTATGGTATAAGAGTCTCATTTTAAAAGTAAATATTTTATTTAAGTTAATGATCATGGACATAACTGTTTAGATTGTGAGTGTTAATTAAATATTATTTTTAGTAATTAAAAAAATAGCCTCAGTTGTACTTGCAACTAAAACTTAAAAGCACTGTACATTAATTGAGGGTCATTTATTTTCCACCATACTATATATTAATAACTAGATCAAATATATGTATTCATACGCGTCAGAGCATTTATTATGTAACGATGAATATTTATTTGAAAGTTTCAATGCTGAAACCTTACTATCCTTAATTCAATGAAATAATTAAGCAGGGGCTAATAATAGCTAGTCAAAGATAGTTTTGTCGCTTCATTTGTAAAAGTCTCACACTTTAGGGTAGCTGAATATGCGTATTATGATGTGACCATGCAATACTTTACTGGTGCTAGGATTTGTCATGGATTTAGAACGGAGCTTCAGCCCATTGCTACGCAAACCGAAAACTAGAGTTTCCACTACCATGGACGAGAAGACTTCGTCGTGTCACTTCCTTCATCCCTCGGGGGTGCTAACCATCATGGGCCCTTTGCCCACCTTCCAATCAATAATCCCTAGTTTTCTCTTTTGCTACACTCGCAGGGTCACTTTTCTAGGGTATCCCCCGATGAGAACATCCTGGTCTCCCATGTGGAAGAAACCTCATGTCCGCGTTGATTACTCATAATGCCACAACTAGAAGAGCTCTATTGTCCCAAGCGAGGTCCCCGGTCACAAAACCTAGGGTTTCCTTTGCTTATGCTACGCGGATGAACACGGTGCGCCCTCCGAACGTGTTTGCTACTAATTACACTTCGATTCATCCGACTAAACCTGGTGATTCACAGTGATAAATATTCCGGATTCGATGTATCAAGCGCAATTGCTCTCCTTTTCGGTTTGCGCTGATCGACAGACTTATGCTCAAGAAGAGGGATGCCCCAAGCTCTGTCGAGGATCTGAAAAGGGAGCTTCATCTTCTCTTCCAATTGGTCGCGGAATGTAGCTCATCACGATGGACAAAGTTTTTCACACGTTGAAATTTGCCTGCCTGGAGGATCAACGCAAGGTCTCTAAAGCCGCGTTCTAGCGTCTTTCGTCGGGTCTACTCCATATTCGCAATTGGCACCAAGACTTTGATCCTTACAAAGAGCAAGCGTCTGTGGCATAAGTTTGGATCCGTCTCTAGTTACGGTCCCGGTTTCGGAAATGAGGGGACCCCTGCAGCCAGTCACGGAGAGAATGTAGCCAATATCCCCTAGTCTTCTACAACTTGTGATTCAGAGAACTCTAGCGGGACGAGGGCCACCACCAAGGATCGATAGGCGCACCTCCCTCTAAATATATGCCATTTTACGAGGAGCATAAGAAGCTCCTCCTACCTAGACAACAGATTCGCGGCTCCCTTGTTGTGACTTGACAAAACACCCCTATTAGCAAAATGATCTGATTTGATTAGAGAGAAGCTCCAACTTGCGGTTGAAGCAGGCGGGAAGCCCCGCGATTTTGTTACCGATCCAGGAGACTCCAATGCTCTCTGTACACCATGTCCAATGTTGTTAAAAAAACGTGGTTCGGTGGAAATTGACGAATTAGAATCGGAAGAAGTTGATGAAAAGGAGGATGATCTGTTGGAACACTTGTATGGTTCATCATGAACATTCTTGTTTGGAGTCTGTAGCTAGTTGGGTCTTCTGACTGTTTGGTTGGTTGTTCGTCTTTTGTTGTTTCTTATTGTAATAGATGAGTAATCCTTTCCTTTTACCAGTATTTTTCCCTTTGAATTTTCTCCGACAATATTTTAACGAGACTCGGCTCCTAGTCTGCGATTTGTGGTGTCTTTTGATTTTTGCTTTTCTTTTTCTCTTAATAAAATCTTTAATTCACTGGAGCTATTTCCTTTTTATAAATATCGGTCAAGTTTAGCTAAGATTTAGATGTCACCCTTCTCTACCTCTTATATAAAAATAGTGATATGTATATCTTATGCACTATACTAAGATAATTATAGTACGCTAAGTACCGTGATTATGGACATCCAAATAGTGTACAACTTCAGTTTATAAGCATATATAGGGTTTAAACGTCATTACTCCCCTTCCCCGGCTCAAGTAAAAAAAAAATTATTATAAAAATTTAGATTATTTATATATGAATTATCAAATTATATATATACAATAAAGTTTGAAATATTAAATACTTCACTTTTGAATATCTAAATGAGAAATATACTAATTTCGGTTGTGCCTCGAAAGATTTGCTTTTATATTGTTAGTGCAAATTACTATTATTATTATTATTATTATTATTAGTTCTATTTAACACTTGAGCTTTCTTAATTATTTTCTATTTCGCCACTTCGAATTAATTTTGTTCCTCCACTCTCTGAGAGTCTCTTGAGTACTGTGTTTTCTATTTGCTATTCTTTTCCGCTTTAACAGTTTGACATTTCAAAGTAGTACACTTCCCTTTTTGCAGAATTTAAGGGGAAACACAACCACAATTCTAAATAAATGAACTTTTTCTTGACAAAAAATAACTATATTAGTCGATTTCTTAACTTTTCAGCCATCGAACTTTTGTAATTAATTTCTTTTATATATTAATTTATGTATATTTCAACTAGAAGAAGAAATTAAAAATATAGAAGTTCAAAAAAAAGAAATATCACGCAATGGGGCCGGTGAGTTTGTAGCTTAATGAAGTAGCGTTCGAATAATACAATTTCTGGGACTTATTTTGGTATATGAGAATTTGAGCTGGCCTTGGCTTTATTATTACTTTGAACTAAATAATGGCTTGATTTATCGTTAATTATTGAAAACTCGTCGTAACTAGCTATCAACTTGTTCTTTGTCTTGACGATAAAACCTACAGTTTAATAATTAAAACCACATTACTGATTACACGTATACAAAATTAACTATAAATTGTTAAGATCGGGAGCAGCACTGCCACGTATCACTGTTACAGTTGATATATAAATTCTCTGTGTCATATTTGTATACTATGCATATATATTATTAAATAACATTATATTATTTTTTTCATGCAATACATATGTGTGCTGTGTGCACCAAAATCTATACATATATATATATATGTGTGTGTGTGATTTGTGAATAGAAAGAATGGATTGTACAAAACCTTGATCAGTAAAAACCCACTAAACAGTTTTATAAATGTAAATAGAGTGAGTAACTCCCATGTAGTTTCACTCACTAAAAATGTGTAACAATTATCTTATTAATTATTCATAAAAATATGTAATTTTCTTTTTTTAACACATCTTTCTATAATTTTATCAATAATGCTTATTTTAAAAAAACATACAAATGACCGTTACTATTTCTCCTTAATGGAAACATTTTCTCTACTAATCAATTATTTATCTAATATTTTATAAAATATGTATCATCTTAATTAAATGTTGCTCATTCTTATTGGTGGACGAAAGGAGTATCTAAAAAGATGTCGTATCAAATATCAATTAATTTATTAAAAAACGCGATATCTCCAAAATTGTCGTATAAATCAATCTATTAGTGAAAGAGTAGAGTCACTAATAACTATCCTACTTAAATAATTTTTTCCAATTTTTGCATTATTTCCTTTAAATTAGAAACGCTTAATTAACTTATTCCAGATAATAAAGGGATATTATTAGCCAACTGAAAGACTAACATGTCGAGTCAACTTACGTCGTGCAGCAATAATAACTAACAAGTAACAACTAATGAAACGGTGGTGTCTTTATGAATGTTACCCGTTGAAAAAATAGGTATACATGTTGTAACTGAAAAAAGGAGTGTTGACTACATTAAAAAATAATGTTGTAATTGCAAGTTATGTTCAATTTTCTGCAATTATTAATCCTATTCCAAATAATCAAAATTAATTGGCTGGTAAATATTATGATGCTCGATTCTTGCCTTCGTCTTATTCATTCGTTCTACCCAGTGTCTTAAAACATTTCACAAATTATATTACGAAGAAAGTAGATCCCCCAAAATGACGGCATCCTTTTAGATGCTCCTTTCGTCCTCGACCCGGGGATGTCAATTTTGAGGAGCCTATCCTTGGTATTGAGTCGTCCTTGAAGAATGAACCAAACAAGAAGCTGCACTTGCGGCGGGGTGATGTTTCTCCATTCCAAATGCCCATGTCTGTACGGGGTATACTTCTTATCCAGGAGTTGTGCTATCTGCAAATAAAAGTTAGAGATAGAGATCCTCAACCAGTTCCTCTTCCCAAGATAATAGTTTCCTCCTCCACCTGAAACTCCATATCCACACTCAAATTTCTCAAATTCTCATCTCGGCAATATAACGGTTCTTCTGATAAGATAGTATAAAAAGTCTAGGGAACATAATTTTTAAAGTCTTATCTCCAGGCCAGTGGTCATGCCGGAATCTAGTTCGAACCCCATTTTCCACGCGCATTCGAATACTTTTTAGGCCACTTCTTGTGTCTCGACACTGAAACATTTAAAGATAGTGATCCGTTCCCAGGTGCTTAATGGTTTCTTACCCCCCATTTTATGAAAGTCCCCGACATGTTTGATATCATGAATAGATTTTCTGATTTTCTTCCATAACGGGTGCTGATCATCCGAAAATCTCCACCACCATTTGAATAGTAAGGAGACATTACAAGATGTCACCCACTCTCAGTTTCCCTTGAGCAATTGGGCTTTGGATTACATCCTATGGAATCAAGTTCCCCCATTTGTCCCCATCTTTTTTGCCCCAAAAGAATCGTCTCTGCAATTGAATAATATGTCCAACCACCGTCTTGGGCATTCGGAATATACTAAGGTAGTACACAAGGAGGTCATTAAGGACCGATTTGATGAGGACAAGCCTGCCCGCTTTGGATAGACATCTTGCTTTCAAAAGCTCAAGTCTCTTTTCGATCTTCTCAACAATTGGCTTCCACATTTGAATTCTACGTGGGTTGGCTCAAGAGGGATGCCCAAGTATGTAATCGGCAACTTGGATACTCCACATTGCATAAAATTCTCTGCACCATCGATTCCTCATTACATCCGATAAGAATTAGAACAAATTTCCCATAGTTGATCTTGAGCCCTGTAGTCAGGGCAAAACATTGAAGAAGTTTCTTGTAGTTGTCTAGGATACCCTCGTCAACTAGGATGAAAACAATCGTGTCATCTACAAATTGAAGGTGCGTAATTAAAATTTGATCATTCCCAGGAAAACCCCCTCAAGTATTTCGAGCTCTTTGCATGTGGACACAGGTCTATTGAACGTTTCCGCAACTAAAAATGAAAAGGAAATGAGATAGAGGGTCTCTTTGTCTCAGCCCTCTCTGCAGCTGGAAAAGCGATGTCGGCGATCCATTAACAAGAATCGATATGGACGCTGTTGTCACATATTCCATGATCCAATTTGTCCATTTATCTCCGAAACCCATGCCCAAAATCGTCTCCTAACAGTACTGCATATTCGATCACGTCTTCTGGATAACCGAAGCGAGAGTCGTCTGTTATCTGATATTCGTCCTTGTGGTGATCTGAATTGACTGTTATACGCCATTGTGGTGATATGTTGATTGATTTACGCCTTTCGAGGTGATCTGCGCCCTAATTGAGTGATCTGTATCTAGTCCGTGTACCCGTGCCAGTTGCTCAACATATTTTGGGGCTATACGTGTTTATGTGTGCACTTATAAATACGTTACTGTGAATTATCTGTTATAATTGGAAAATATGAGATTATTTGTTATTCAGTTTCTGATAAACTATAACGTACTGAATTGGGTTTTACTGCTGAAATTGTTAATTATATGATATGAAGTAAGAATTATTCTTTCTGTCTGATTAAGTTGAAAAATAGAATTATATTTATAATTATAGGTTGCACTATTGCATAGCATTTATTTAATTTCGGAAATTTAGTAGCATTTATTTAATTTCAAAATTAGTTCTAATATTTAATATACTACTGAGCTAGTGAGCTCACCTTACTACAAACTATCTTTTGCAGATTAGGTTCTCGTCAGTCCAACAACTGCGACCTCGTCAAGTAACTATTATTTTTGGGTAATTAGTTGAATATAATAGAACATGTGGCATGTCAGGATTTTGATGTATATATCTGATGGCGATTAAGTTGAAATATATATAAATTGGTTGTTTTAAAATAGTACTGTTGATTTTAAATAGCAAATTAAATATTTGAATTTCGTTGACTAATCGAAGTGATAATAATATTAATATTCGGAAAATGCATATAGTTTGTTTGATCGCGACGCCACTTATTCGGTTATTCGGTAATCAAGTAAGGGGTGTTACATAATCCGTGCTAATACATTTTAATTAAAAAAAACATACTTATGAGAACGAAATACAACTCAGTTGATAAGATTCTTTTTTCTCCACGAGCAAGTTAAGGTTCGAGTTACCTATATGGTTTAACTCTTATGTGTGTGTGTGAGTGAGTCTAAAAAAGTACACGTTTAAGGGTGACTGATATGGTGAAATGATATAGGAGTGAAATTGTCTTTGTGTCTATTTTCATTCCTATAATTATCACATCTTTTCATCGAGAGTTGTCATCTCAAATGAAGTCCCTATTCCTAATAAAGTAAGAATAATAATTGCATTCCTATACAATGCTAACGTGACTGATGAAAAAATAGAATTGTGACTGAAATTTTGAATAGGATCGTAGATACCCTTAAAAAACAAACAGAATACCCATCTATTACATTTTACAAGATTATAGTTTTGTTTCCACTTTTTTTTAGGTAAACATGTTTTATCTTCTTAATATATCATATATATCTTTCAATGACAGATCGAGTCAGGGTCGGTGGGATCGACCGATCTCACAATCGGCTTACGAGTATCGAAAATTTGTATTAAATTTGATAATTCGAGCTGCCGTCGATCTCATATTTGAGCTACGGAATCGAAAAAACTGTAAAAAAACTTAGAGTAAAATTGTAGAAGTCCGACCCAACAATGAACAATTTCTGAATCCGTTATTAATCTCTTTCACACATTTTACAGTTTTACTCAAAGTTTTACAATTACTAAAATCTTAAAAAAGAGATTTTCAGTTGTATCCAAAAATTATTACATAGGACAAAATCAAGATAACAAATATGTATCTACAAAGAAAAGATAAAAAAATATTTATTAATCAGCTGCGGCCAGTGGCGAAGCCAGGATTTTAGTTTTGGGGGGCCTAATTAAGAAGAATTTTAAAAAGTTAAACATAAATGATATTATATAAATTAAATTATAATATTAAAAAAATAATTAATTTTCAGCTAAATTCGATACTTAAAACGCAAAATGCTAATTATAAACGAAGATAATTAGCTACAAATATTCATGCATCGTTCTGCATTTATCCACTATATAAGCAATCGCATTTAAGTTTAAAAGAAAAATCAAATAAAAGCCTAAGAAAATAAAAACATCACGCAAAGAAAAATATGAAAGGAAGAACTGACTTAATACTAAAAGGAGTCAAATGACCATTAAAAAATCCAACAATACATGCCGCATCACAACACAGATTTATAATAGTAGCGACAAATGCGAACATCAGCAACGAAAGGATTGCGCGGAAGTAAAGGATGTGGAGCTAGATTAACAATATTTTCGATATTAAATATTTTTTAATTTATAAATAATAAAAATTATTAAAATACCCTTGCGTTTTTTTAAAATTGGTTGGGGGGCCAATGGACCCCCATATTACCATGTGGCTTCGCCACTGGTTGCGGCCATTTTCCTAGGAAATCACGAAACCTCCTTGTTCGCGCCATCCGGCCGGGCGGCCTCTATCTTTCTCTCCACTTTTTTATTTATATCACCTGACTTTCTCTCTCTGCTGAAATCGGAATTCGACAAAAAATGTCGTCTTGCATTCTCTTCCTGAACACACTCATCTCCTGCAGCAACCTAAAATGCTCCTACCCTCGCCACTGTACTGCCGCGCCAGCACCGCATCTCCGCCGCCGACGCAGCAGCAGCAGCAGCAGCTCCATTCCCGTCTGCATGCTCGGCCAATCCTTACTCCCCAGCGTCGTCGTACTCGAGAGCCACTTCACCCCTCCCACCACCAAATGGGAGATCGACCACAGGCCGCGTCTCGGCACCGGCTTCTTCCACCGATTAACATTGTCTTACTTATATTTCTTCCTTTTTTTAGTTGCTACTTTATTTATTTTTTTAAGGTAGAAAAGATTTAGTTAATTAATAAAAACAATTATTTGCGACCTGCCAACATCTTTAGGTACACAAGTTTAGGCAAGCTGCACAGATGAGATGAATGACATGTGTCTCACTCATTTGATTTAAATTTAATAATGTTAATTAACTTTGAGGAAACGCATAAACAAAGTCATAATTCTATTGATTATAATTAGTATAAAGAATGGAAAGGGTTTTGAATAGAAGTGTTTACTTGTGGAGAAATATAAACACTTAATTATATTTTGAAGGTGGGTATTCTAAAATGAACTTAAACAATGAAGATTGCTAAATTAACTAGCTAATAAACAAAAATAAAATAAAATAATTATAGATGGTATATTCTAACTAGTTGGGCTTGGGTACGTGTGTGTTTCAAATGCATGGCCCAATCTTCAATAAAAAATTATTTCCCAAATTACTTAGGTCCAGATATATTCCATAATTCCCAAATGTGCTACATTCAAATATTTTGCAGAGATTCATTTATGGATCCTAATTCCTAAATACTAATATTACTTGTACAAACAGCAGCTAAATTGCCTTTCGGGCTCAATATCGGGCCAAAATCAGGTGAAAAAAAAAAGAATTATTTAATAAAACATCTTCTTCGTTTGCTTTATCGACCGACCTCTGCCTTCACCGATCAACGACTCGCTGCCGACGGTGATTTGAAGTATTTTTTCTTCTCCCTCGATTTTCAGGTATTATTTTCATATAATTAAGAATTTCATATTAAGGCGAAAATTTCCCGTGCACGTACATGTAAATTATTGTTTCTGTTCTATAATTGCATAAATTATGTGATTTTTTTCAAAACCCTAATTGTACCCTTATGGATGATCGATTATCTTAAGTGTTTTTTATCATTGCAAAGATTACGAGTTGAAGCTTTGTAGATCAAACGTCTTTTTGAAGATTTTAACAGTGATTCTGACAGAAAGTTAACTTTGCAGGTACCCTTTTTTCTAATTGTTTCTGAAAGGTTAGTGCTGTTTTTCTAAAATTAGCAGCTGTCAGATATAGACATATAGTAGGTTATGGCAACTTACTGTGTTTTGAATCTGAGCATTTGGTGATTAGTTCGTTAAACGCAATGGATTTTGCTGATTTTTTTTTTCTGATTACACAGTGCAATTATTGTTTTCTGTTGGTAGTTGATGTGAATATCTGCTTCAGAAAATCATGAGTACACATCAGTTTTAGAAGCTATTCTTGGCTGTGTGAGGAGAAGCATTTATTTTGGCTTCTAAATAAAATGGATAGTGCAAAAATAAAATTTGAACAAGTGAAGTGTCCTAATTTTGAATTCAAGCTAGTTAATTAAGTGGATTTTTTATGGGAGCATTAATTAAGCTTATTTCATTTAACATGAAGGCTCAGCATTTAGACTTGCTCTGCGATAAAGAATAAATCTTTCTAGAACTCAAGATAGTTGTGTCGGTGTGAGATATTATGAGTCCATATAAAAGTTCCAGATTTGGTATAGAGTTAAATACAGCAGCATCCATTGAATTATCTGGTTACATTGTTCGATGATATTGACCGAATGTTTGCATTTATAACTTTCTATTTTTAAAGCTTGTACATGCAGATAATGGGAAAAAAAAGTCTGGTGATGGGTGTCTTCCACTTGCTGTGATTTGACTTTCAGTGTTTATTAATCCTGCAATGCTCCTTTTATTTCATTTAGAACTGCCATCCATCATTGTTTCTATGTGGGACTTGCAATGCATTTGCAGTTTAGTTTCATGGTTAAGGTAAATCCCTATATAACATGCACTTTGGTTCTCTTTTAGGCACAGGTTTGTCAGTGTCCTGTCATCATATTCAACCCTCCTGAGCATTGGTTTGATGCGTATAGATTCTAGTAATACAACATTGCCATGCAAGATAACTGGTTTCTCAACACAGATAGTGTGTGGAAACTGATGCCATGTCAGCATCTAGCAAATTTGATATCTCTTCCAG